>CAIGRE010286103.1:0-10817 GCA_903798275.1 Fraxinus angustifolia subsp. syriaca
TCTTTTATGATTTTACATATTTCATCCCTCTACATAATGTCATAGTACTTTAAATATTGAAAATAGTATTATTGTAAACAAATAAAATATGTAAAATCATAAAAGAAATATTTATTATGAGATCAAGATAAACAATAATTTTTCTTTTTCCAATTTATCAAAATGAAGCAACAAACCTTCCTCCAGGCTCCGTAACTACATTTTGCAGGTGGAGGATCTACCTATCATATAATTACACAAAATATCAGTCCGGGAGACAAAATTAGGGCTGAAGGTACAACACTAAAGCATCAAGAAGGAAACAAAGTAAAGCATCCAGAGATCAGCAATATGGTTGACAGAAGGCAAACATTTTCTCATTCTCAAAAACGACATGAAAGAAGAGAAGAAGAATCTATAACTTATGTTCATTCCCATAAAGAGGTCACTTTCCATAGAAAAGAGACCACTTGGGACAGCAAACTGTAGAATCACATGGAGAGAACATTTTCTGGCAAATTCGAAGTTTCAAAAATTTTAAATTTGATGAGAAAACCTGTTTATGCCGTCCCAAGTACCAAAATATGGCTTCCTAAAAAGGCACCTCAAACGAATGCTGCAAAAATACACGGGCTGATGGAACTACAAAATAATATTTATCCAAAGGCTGAACCCATTTTTTTTTTTTTTTNCAACTGCTACCCACCACTGTGAGTGCGTACTGGATAAACCCTACTCCATATGCAATAACCCGCAAACCACAAAGGAAATGTAAACCGCACTAGGCAAGTCCTGTGCGACGGGTCGATCGAGCTAGTGTTGACAGAAGATTCGAACTCTTGATATTTGATCTTCACGTTCACCTGCTCAATCAACTCAGTCACCCCCAAAGGGGTAAGGCTGAACCCATTTTATTAGGCGGGAACTGGCTTCTAGTACCATCAAGAACTAAAGGGAATTTGGGGAAATGGAAAGGTCAAAGCAATAATTGATAGTATTAACAACATAATCTAAAAGCTCAAGCTCTTGATATGGTCACTAGTATATCATTTAGATTTTGTTGTTAACATGCCTTCCACGTGTAGGTAAGGTTCATTATTTTCCATCAAAAATCTAACACGTGAACAATTTGATTAAATGGATTGTAGTGAGACTTGAAATCATGAAATTTGCGTACTCTGATACTATGTTGAACTATCTAGTAGCTTAAACTAAAATATAGGATCACACGTATATCATTTAAATCTTGTCAAAGAGATATGTTCTGTACTATATACAAAATGCATTGCATACTATATGGAAATTAAACAAGTCTATGGGCAGCATATGGAAATTACATAATTTAGGAACTGTGCTTAGGAAGTGAACCTATCAAAGCATGGTATTGACACATGCATGTTTGAATTTCTAATAATGGCCTTGTTATATCTTCCACCATTTTAGGAAATTTTCCTTTGCTTACATTATCTTAGGGATTTTTCCCTTTGATATTGTCCTCAACTCAACGTCCATAAAGCTGACATTACATGGAGACTTACTTTGAGAACTTGTACTTTCCACTTAATTACAAAAGGAAACATGTAGCAGTTAAAAGAAATTTGAGTCAAGACTTTTGATAGCAGATTATAAAAACCATGAATATTTGGTATATAACAAATGAAATTAGGGAAACGTGCTATAATGTGATTCTAGGAGAGAAAATCAGGCTTTTACAGTTTTAGCATGCTCTTACTATTCTGAAGAAAAGAATTCAGATATAATTCTCTATAAGTTGCTTTGGGTCAGCAGTGGAACAAGGAGTGGAAGGAAAACTATTTGCTAAATTGGAAGCAAAAGTATAAACACCTGAATGGTAAGAAATCAGTGGCAATGCAGATATTTGTCCGTATGATGTGTATATTTGGAAGAAGAGAAGAAAGAGATTGTGGGCAGACAGTGCAGTCCGCTAGATATCATTTCCATGTAGACAAGTCTGGACCACCTGCCCACCAGGGTGAATGCCTTTTTTCTTGAGAACCAGAGTGATAAGGAAATTTGATGTCAATAATCTGAGGCAGAGAAATCAGGAATACCAACTGGACTTTTATGCATAAAGAAGCTGGGAAAAATATTCACTCATTAACTCCAGGTTAAAAGGGTCTAGAACACACAGCCATCTTATTTAGAGTCTACCGGGTAGAGCGGGTCGCACCAGGAGTTCATAGTAGAAATGTAAAATTTTGAAAAAGTAACTCCTTAGCATTTTGTTTGGATACAGAAAAAAGTTGTGTTGGATACTTATTTGTGGACCCTGAGGTACATCCAACATCTCTAGGATTTTTGGGATTAAATAGAAATGTGTGGATGGCCAGATTAGTCAATTTTTGAGGTCCAGCCTTTCTCTATATACATTTGTTTCCCAACTGGCAAGCTAGTGATATTAGCATACTCATCAAATTTATGGATATTATGGGAGTATACTGAATTAAGAAAGATAATTGGAAAAACAAATCTATAACCAAATTCATGGAAGTAGTTCAAAATTAAAGTTATTGTACAAGAATGAAAAGGTTTTTGCCAAGACGTTCTAGGTGAAGAATAAAAAAATGATGAACAGAAAAACGAATATGGAGAGCATAGTGACAAACAACAACCATGAATTACTCTGTATTCCCAAAAGGAATTCGTTGTCAACTACGGGAATCCTTTTTCTCTTCTACATTTGATCCATCACTATACCTACCAAAAGAACCAAGAAAATCAAATCCTTTGTAACCCCATCTAGCCATGTTAATTTTGGTCTACCTCTCTCTCTCTTCCAACTTATTTTATAGGGGATCATATCGCTTTTATGAATAAGAGCTCTGTTAAGCCCAATGTCCTAACTACCAAAGTCATCATTCCCTTAATTCTTCCTCAATCATAGTCACCTCCATTTATAGATGCATATTCTCATTTCATATTTTTCTCTCTATGGCCATATATCCATCTCAACATCGCCGTTTCTGGCTATGAGTATCTTCTAAACATTTTTTGCTTATTTAATAGTGCTTGTATGAAGTTGATCCTACCAAATATGTGGATAGTAAGTAAGTAGTAAATTGTGAGTCTTACTAAAAGCGTGGACAAAAAGTATGTTTGATCAGCTTAAATTATAATTTAAGCTTTAGAAAACATGCTGTTTTAATAACCCAACATTGTGTACCCATAACCAGGATATATGAAGGGAAGTTCACTACTCAAAAAAACAAGGCCTTCAAAATATTATTAAATAATAGAGGTTTATTTCAGCACGTCTAGGCATTCGGTTGCAATGATGTAAAACCTGCACATTGATTCAAGCCAATGATTTAAAGCCAGCACACGAGTAATACATGTGACAACAATACTGTACCTCGTCATATTTTATAAAGTTTTGAGTATCAAGTTCCCCATTGACCTCTGGTTTATATGCTGCATCTATGTCATAAAGTTTGTCCCACTGTATATCTTTGAACCAAGGATGAGCCTGAATAAAAATTAATGGAATTTGAGGCATAAGATTGTTTTGATAACCGTAGTTATGACAATAAATTAAAAAAATACCTTTATTTCTTCCGCCCCATTAGAACCTAGCCTATTTTCAACGTCACAAAGCAATCGACGGATCAGGTCCCTTGCTTCAGGAGATACCCTCACATCATTTGGAAATATTAAGTGATTTCTCCAGTGTACAATCTGGCAAAATCACACATTACATCATCCACATGAAGGAATACTGCATCACATACTTCGTAGAGGTTTAACAGATTACAAATGAAAATATATAAATGCGAAGTAAATAAGAAAAGAGAAATATATGAACCTATTTGGCCCTCTATTCTTTGAGTTGGACAATTTAATGAAACCATGAAAACTACAATGAAAAGAAACAGGAAACTGTGAAAAATGTGTTGCTCAGGGAGTTCTAATCTTGTGTGCTCCACTTAAGTGATCAATATCACCTCTTAAATTGTTTGCCTATTCTTTTTTAGAAAGACTGCTTAGAGTTATATCATGTACCTCCAACTCACTATGAAAACATTTAGAAGTCACAAGTCAAATATATGAATTCAGAAAGTTCAAGATGGACTGCTGATTCCCAAAACAAGTACAATAACCAAGAAGTGAAATGTTGAATTAAAATGGTGACACTAAAACCTAACAGTTGATAGATTATGAAAGAATGAGCACCAAAAAATGTAGCAGTGTATATTAGGCAATTTTAGAATTTACAGATTGTAAGAAAATGAACTATTTTGGCATTAAATCAAAACAAAATTACATAGCCATTTATAAAATACAAGTAATAATTGTAAATCATTGGTTTTCAATAAGCATATTCTCTTGGACATTTAAATACCTTGTTAGCATACCTTCTTAGCTGAAAATTTCATTAAAACTAAATTTAAAAGCTGCTGCATAGACATTTAGACCAACACAACTCAATTCAGCATGAGAATTAAGAGAGCAAGGTGCCTTACCACTAAATAGTTCTAGGAAATTCACTATATAAAAATGAAATTGCTAAATGGTTAGAATTTTTTAAAATGGAGGTTACTGTATCAAAAGGAGTTTGGAGATGAGCACCTTTCTGCATGTTGTTATTGGATTATCAGAGTAGAATGGAGCATAACCAACCAGCATCTCATACATAATAGCTCCAAGTGACCACCTGTATGCAGGCCATTCAAAAGACTATATCAAACTGCAATATCATTTTTCTTTCTCATGCATTGAAAAACAAAATTGATTTCTTGTGAAGGTAAGGACAAAAAAAATAAAAAAATAAAAATAATAATAATAATAATAAAGGATATAAAAGAAATGATAAAGGTAGTGTCATTTATTCTTGGAAAAGCAAACTGAATATAAACTATGAAGAAACTAACCAATCACACTCCAGACCATAACCTTTCTTTAATAATACTTCTGGAGCAATGTAATCAGGTGTGCCAACAGTTGAAAATGCCTGTCATGAACAGAAAGAATTTGGAATGAATCCAGGTACCCATCAATTAGAGTCGACGGGTTAAAAATATGCTAAAGTCCGAGCTTAGTGAAGCCGTCTGGAAACTCAACATGCTAATATGAAACTTCATGACAAATTCCCAAGAATCGTGTTCCATTGCCATATTTTTATGTCAAGATGAAAATTTTGGCTTACCAATGTCCTCCTGTTCATTTGCCAATGCTGCATTTGTTCAAGGGGACTCTTCCAGCTGTTTCCATCTCCCTTGTCCGGTAAGCATCCATTGGCATCAAGTAGTCCCCTCGAGTTCTCTTCATTCATTGGTTCCTTCGCATTCATACGAGATAAATTTTCGAAGTTGAGAGGTTTGCAAAGGCCAAAATCAGAAAGCTTCATATGACCATTTTTGTCCAACAGGAGGTTGTCAGGTTTAATATCTCTGAAAAAAGTATTATCATAATAACAGAAAATGAAACTTTCTGGAACTTTCTTCAACTGTTTGTTGATGTATCAAATTTAATACAATACAGAGTTACTAACCTGTGGACGTAATTATGCTTGTGAATAGACTCTATTGCCAGAACACTTTGAGCAATGTAAAATCTAGCGACAGTTTCAGTTAAGGTCTCCTCTCTAATTAGTAAAGTCATTATGTCACCACCAGGAAGGTATTCCATTACAAGATACAAGTAGTCGGCATCTTGGAATGAATAATAAAGTTTCACAATAAAGTGACTAGCAACTTCAGCAAGCAGATTTCTTTCTGCTCTGACATGTTCAACCTGTACCGTCCATAGACAATCACTGAAATAAGTACATTTTCTCCAACCAATAAAGTATATTCCATTAAGCATGAGTAAATAACTGGCCAGGGATATCTTGTGTTCTTAAGAAAATGTATTTATCGAACATTATGCATGTGCACACGATCTCACCTGTCCCCTGCTAACCATTTCTGACTTCTTCAACTTCTTCATTGCATATATTTTACCAGATATTTTCTCCCGACAAAGTCTAACCTGTGACAAGATTTCATATGAGAACCAAGTAGTTCATCAGTATAGAAGTTATCAGATGACTGGTGTGGAAAACATGTCTATTCTGCTTCCAGTCAAATAAAAAGTATTAGCATAATTCAACACAACATTATGTTGAAGAATATAATAGCAGGAGATCTTTGAATAAGTTTCAAGAACAGCAAATTCAAGTGGAACATGTATAATTCAAAGGCTGATCTACCTCTCCAAAGGCTCCTCTTCCTATAATAGTTAAGAGATCAAAATCATCTACAGAAATTTTGTGCCTTTTAAGACGCATATACTCTGTCTCTTTACGCTGCAATTCATTCAAAAGGTTCATCTGCTCCTCCTCTGATACATCAGAATTAGCTATCATCTTCTCTAGCAGTTGACGCCTGCAATTTGAACACAAAAATAATTAAGAGTGTGCGCCTCAGGACATCAGATAAACCCATCTAATTCTTTTGATGCCTTTCAGTAAGTTAGCTTGACTAATACAAGTAAGAAACACTGATAAGAAGAAGACTTTAACTATCTGCCAATTAAAACCTATGCAAAAAATCATAAACTCATAATTCCTCTTCAGACCGAGTAAGCTAATGCACATTTCAGTTATTTGTGTCAATCTGCTTTATACTTTTCCGTTTCTTCATTTCTCACATTCGTCCTTGGCAGATTCACAATTCTATTCTCCAACATTTTCTGGGGGCATTCACAATGAGAAGCCATAATTGATCGTTTAGCAGCAGTACACTTAAATGAATCATGATGGGATATAAGATCAAGCTAAATCTGCTTTCATCAATAAATCTCCTTCTCCAGATTTAAGTTTAACACATATCACAATGTTTTGCATTCTTTCTACGAGCAAAATTGTATTAAAGAAAAGGCAGAGGAATAAGAATGGATATAATTACTAAAATTAGTGAAATAGATTCCAATTTGGATATAATTCAAGTTCTATTAAGTTCTTCAATCTATAAGCGAAACATATCATAAAAGACACCAAAAGGTCAGAAAATTATGCTTCAGTTAATTATCAAGATATTTAGGGTTTTTGAGGCAACATTGAGCTCGCTGATTCATTAAACTTCAATTGACATCTTTAATTATTTTATAAAATGAGCATCACATAAAAGAACTAAATGCCCATAAACACTTAGCCCTTCCAAAATGTACACCTGTGAGTTTCATCATCATTTTGAAACTTAATTTTAAATAAACAACTACAAGCAAATTAATTCACCTGAAAATGACAAAATTAGTAATTATATACGACATTTAAATAATAAAAACATAAGAACAGATAACTAATTCCAAATAAATTTCATTCCTTCAGTCTGTGTGAATCCTCAGAAACATATCTTAATTTCTCAATCTCTGATTCACATAAAATTGCATGCATGGTACTGTAATTAATTACACACATCCAATCACATAAAACATTCACCTCATTCAAAAAATAATAATTAACCATTTTCCATGACAAAATTTCTTAATATAAAATGCATTTGATGAAATAAATTCGTATATATTAATCACCTTTCTCTGCGTTTCTGCATGTCTTTCATATGGCTTTTATAATGATCCTCAATGAATTTCTTGGCCGCGGCGACTCGTTCGAGGGTCAAGCTGTCCATTTGCTCCTCCAATTCTTCCTCCTCTTCCTCCGCCATCGCCACCACCTTATCCTCCGGATCCATATATATTCTATACAATCTCTCTATTTGTGTATATACCTATATATCAAATACGTGTATATATAAATGGTGATGTTTGTCTATGTGAATTGTGCGTGAAATTTGTGGGGTGATCGAGATAGAAAAGCCGAGTCCGGGGCGGGGAGGGATCAAAATTTTGGAGAAATGTGTGTATGTGTGTGTTTTGTTGGGGTGGGGTGGGGCGTGAAGCAAAGACGAAAATAGAAAAAAGAAAGGAAAAAAAA
Source organism: Fraxinus angustifolia subsp. syriaca (assembly GCA_903798275.1). Taxonomy (NCBI): domain Eukaryota; kingdom Viridiplantae; phylum Streptophyta; class Magnoliopsida; order Lamiales; family Oleaceae; genus Fraxinus; species Fraxinus angustifolia. The sequence continues at coordinate 7,913 of CAIGRE010286103.1, forward strand.
TAGTAAAGTTATTCATTCCCAATGGGTTATAACCACATTAACGCCACCTAAACTGTGTTTGTAATTCCAGTGGGATGAATAACATTACTCAAAAAAAAATGCAGGTCGTGTATTCTCATCCCAACCTTTTAACATGGTGTCATTTCATTAGCTTAGTTGAACGTTAAATGGTCACTTGACACGCACGACTCACGTGAACTTGGACTGAGGAATAAAATTGTTTTTTAAGATTTTGTTATTTCAATAAAAAAAAATTTGTAACTTCCAACTTTCAATAAGAAATATAGGTATGATAAAATTGTTTAGTGTTCGAGTAATTAACATCTTTTCTTACTTAAACATATCGACGACGTGCATTATGTGAGTGTAACGTTATCATTTTTCCCTTTTTGTTTTGGTTAAAAATAATATTTTTCATAAATTTTGATAATAGCTGATGAAAAACAATATTGTTAATGTATCCAACGTATAATTTGTTGCATTCATGTACCCAACCTTTTATCATTGTGTCATTTCATTAGTTTATTTGATCGTTACATGGTCACCTGACACTCACAACCCACGTGAAGGTGGATTGAAGACTAAAATTGTTCTGAAAGATTTTCAAAACAAAATACACTGTAACTTCAATTGTCAATTATAAATAAATATATGATAAAAGTGTTTAGTGTTCAAGAAATGTCTTTCCTTAAATACATCAACGACCTGCATTATGCGAGTGGTACGTGACGTGATCATTTAGTCCCTATTTATTTTGGTTAAAAATCATATTTTTAGGAAATTTGGATAATGGCTGATAATTATTTTTGTTGAAAAGTTGAAAGAAGTCGTGAATCTAATAAAATATGTGGTTTAAAATGAATTTGAGAAAAAAAAAAATTTTAAATTTGGGACTTAATGTGTAAATAAAGTTATTTGGGGACATATAAAATTTTATGGATATGAGTGCAACAAATGTTAGGTTCGGGAAAAGAATGCCACACTTACAAAAGACTAAGAGCCCCTCAAGGAAATCACCCTAAAATCTATTTGAGCTCCATTTTTTTGTGTAGAATGTATTTTGGAATAATAAATTGATAGAGAATATGTAATTAAAAAATAAGAAAAAATTTTGTAATTGCGTATAATATTATTTTATTGAAAAATATATCATCGAAATGTATAAAAATAAATATATTTTGAAAATAATTAGAATGTCTATTTGCATTTGTAGCAGAAATATTGGATGTCCCCACATACAGTGGAACCATCATTATTTGCAGGATTTTTCTGTGCGCAAGCATGGCATCAGGGATGAATTTTTCTATTAATAAATTGGTGTAAATCATTAACACATAACTTTTCCTTCTTTGCATTTGAAAGGCCGATTAAATAAATGAAAAGTTGAGATTAATTTCGCCCGAGAAAGAAACTCATGGCGGCAAAATATATTTGTAGAAGCATTATAATTAATGCTTCACTCATACTCTTCAGATAAGCCTTGATTTCTAATTTTGACAAACTTCTAGACTAGAAAATAAATAAAAACAAAGTAATAAATGAGGCAAATCTAAGGACTTTTCTATACGATTACGTAATAAAATTACATATTAAGGACTTGTTTGGTGGGAATTGTTTTCACAAAAAAATCAATTTTCGATCCGTTATTTTCAAAGAATGGGACCCAACCATGAGAGAACAAGTCAAAAACTGCGGCTACCTTTTGAAACTAACGGTAGGAATTATGTTTTCCATCAGAAACAGAAACATCCTAAATATACATTTAGCCCTTTGGGATTAAAATCAAAATTTATTATAGGTCAAAGCCAATAATTAATTGCAACCACATATTTCATGAGATTCACAATTTTTCATCCACACATTTTATCATTTTTTATCAAAATTTACTAAAAATCTTATTTTAATTCTTGTTAAATATGAGCTTAAGGATGCGATTTGGTCATTTTTGACCATTTGGAAAGTGGTGATAGCAAGTGGAGAATGGTAATTTTGAAGGTTCACGACTATTAATTACTTACTATTCATACATTTCGTAAAATACACAATTTAAAATTACTTAAATTATAATACTAATCACAAAAATATTTGTAAAGAAGTGATATACGTTTTGTATATTTATCGGCACATGAGATATGTTTTATATAATATTTATTTAAATTTTTAATTCGACAATGACCAATCAATTGAATTGATTACCCAACTATTCAACCAATAACCTTAACCTATACCTTGTTGGGTCATTGAGCGAACAAGGTCCGATAACTACGCTCGAAATTATACAATGTTATATCTTGTTAGTAATTGAGATTATCTCCCCGAATTGAAATTTAAAAATTCTAGTATATGCCAAATCGAGCAACAATCCAGGGTCTACGATGACAGTCCATTTGGGGGGTTCAATTAAGTGACAATTCCATTCGGGGAATCAAACAAGTTTCAATCTTAGCATGTTACCACAATTTGGGGGGATACAATCTAATTCAAAACAAGCGTAATAGTAGATGGAGAATACCGATTAATAGTCAAGAAAATTTTTGTTTTTCCTTGTAGGGATTTGAGAGGATTTGCTTGAATTAAATTACGAAAGGCAAGATTAAGTCACAATATGAAAACCGCTTTTGTTGCGGTTTTTTTTTTTTTTTTCTTAATACAATCGCGAGGTTAGGTTATTAGGAGTGGGCAAAAAAATCCCGTTTGGATTCGAGATCTGATTTCTACCGGGTCCGATCCGAATTTTTTCGAGTAGCAGAGTTTGGGTTGGGTTTCAAGAACAAATGCAGGAAAAACGTTATTCCGAGCCGAGTTTTGAGCATTTTTTTTTCTTAATCCAAGCAGCCCGAAACCCGATTTTTTAACAATATAAATTTATCATTTAATTTAAATTCATTAATAAGCACACAAATAC
>CAIGRE010286126.1:2873-15152 GCA_903798275.1 Fraxinus angustifolia subsp. syriaca
AAAAAAAAAAAAAAAAATTGTCGTCTTCGTTGAAAAATAAAAAATAAATAAATCTGGCATTCTTATTCCAGTTTTCAATAGCTTTGAGCTACCCTATTTATAAGCTTAAATTAGTAGAGAGACAAATTTATATATTTGTATTCACCAGACACTGATTGCATTGCTGATGTAGACTAATTTAGGCAATGCTTAGCGCCGAGACAGAAAGTTTCAACCACCACCTTAGAATGGACAATGTCAGTTCTCAATCATCCAGAATCCATGGACAAGGCATTGGCCGAAATACAGACCTGCTGTGGACGTGCATTGGATGAACAATACCTTCCAAAACTGAAATATCTGCAGCGTAATCAATCAAACACTCGGGTTATTTCCGTCGGTTCCCCTTCTCATACCACACGAATCATCAGATAACTGTGTACTTGTGGATACGAGGGAGAGGGACAATGTTGGTAAATTTGTGGACAACCCAGTGGGATCACGAGCAATGGGAGGACCCGACAAAGTTTAAGCCGGAGAATTTTTGTGGCAAGGAAGATGAAGGATATAAGCTCATTCCGTTTGGAGCCAGGAGCAGAGATTGTCCGGGAACTAGTTAGGGCATGTGAGTTATACCGCTTACAATGGGGATAATAGTGTTTCGAGTAGGAGAGAGATGGTGCAGAAGATATCGATATGATTGAGGGGGCACGGGTTTTACAGTGACAAAGGCAAAGAAATTGGTGGCCTTGTGCAGACAACGGGAATGCAAGATTGATGTACACTATTGACATTGTAAAGACGATGACTAAGTTATATACTTAGTCTAGTCGACATGCCATGTTTGGTAAGCTATATTAGGCAGTATAAAGATAGATTAATAATTTAACATTAAAATAGGTGTGTACAAATATAGAAAAGGGCATTCTTTATTATACTTTAGTGTGATTAGTACGTAATACATTTTGCTACCTTACAAAATTACTTGCTTTTCCAAGCCCAAATAATATAATGACCAATGAGCAGAAAAGATGATAGTAGAGCAAAACCAACCATGAACATGCCTCGTCTCCGTTCCCCTGTATCTTTTCTCGATTACCATAAACTAATTTATTCGTAGATAGCTTGGATGCACAAAGTGGTTTACAGAACCATTAGATACATGTGCTGCAAACTCGAACTCATCAAGATCTTCATATTATCGATTTTAAGACTCGAGACTTTTGAACTCGTGGAAATCCTCGTAAGGTGAGGATCCACTTGAAGAATCACTTCCAAATAGCGTGCTTTCCCTTGGAGAGTTGGGATGTGACTCTTTTGACTGCAAAGTTAAACCTGATGTAGAAACAAAAATTAGTCTGACAGTCCCGTCTTTCTGTTTGAAGCTGAGATGGTGCAGCTATTAGTTGATAGGCACTATGCAGAATTTAATATTCTTATCGGGATAAGCTATGAATTGTTTGAAAATAGGAAAAGTAAAACATCAACCATACGCATGCTGTAAAAAATGAAAAGGGAAACTGAAAGTTAAAGAGCAATACTAACAACAAATGATGACTGGTAGAAAAGGGATGAGCTCTACTAACCTTTCTGCCCTCTTGAGCGAAACTTTTTTGTATGCCGTCTAATTAAACGTTTGGCTTTTGTTATGGTTAGTTGCCTAGCAAATGGTGAGAATTCTGCATCACTTTCACTCCAATCACCGGAAAGCTCATTTTCTGCTTCGCCCCTCATTGTCCGCAGGACAAAAGCCTTGGCCTTACGACGCTGAGAATTGAAAAGGCCTCTTACGGATGTCACAAAGCCATCACCTGCACCATCATGCTTAGGCCAGGCTATTGGATTCTGATCAGATTTTGCTGATGGCCCAATATCACTATCACTGAGCCTCAGTTCAGCGTCACCACTGGAATGAGCTTTATCTTTAAATTTCTTTCCCTGTACACAAAACAAGTAGGCAATTCGAATGAAGGGGAAATGACGGTATATATCACGATGCTAACTTCTTGATGAAAGTCTTGTAGATGGCGAAAGGATAGCTTCTGTCTTGTCATCCATATGGGCATAACATTCATCCATTTACAACAATCTTTCTTGTACGAGCCTTGTGCATGATGCACAAAGATGGGCTCGTGTGAGAGTGTGTGTGTGTGTGTGTGTGTGTGAGAGAGAGAGAGAGAGAGAGAGAGAGAGAAAGAGCATGTTCCGATATATGGAAAAATAACCATTAGTTGGAACTCAAACATGAAATGTGAACAATAAAATATTTTTAGATAATTAGCATGCAAGATTACCTGCATTCCCGTGACTGATTTTAGGACTCCCCAAATTATGTGCTTTTTGACCCGTGAAAATAGCCTTCTCCAAGTTCCAGTGAATTCAACACGATGGAATGTATCCATCAGCAACCTCAAATCGCCTACTGCAAATCTGGATCCTTCGTAGGTAACTAGCAGCTCAACCTGCTCCATTGTGACACCAAATTGCATCAATTCCAAGGCAAAATTAACATGACAAAGAATAAGGAATCATTCTTTCACAAAAGAAGCTACCTGACTAATCTTGATATTGTGAAATTCCCTCATTTTCCGAGGTCTAGATCTTTTCTCATCAGGAACCTTTCCCATTTTTTTATCCTCATGAGAGGATCGACCTGGTTTGACAAGTTTAGATTCTCTTGATTTTTGTCTAATGGGTTCATCTTGTTGTTCAGGACAAGCAAGGGGCCCACTTTTTGATGAAGAAACACTCGAAGAGTGAACTTGTAATACAAGTTCATTAGCTACAGATTCTGCCACATTTTCTTCCCATGTTCTATCAAAGGAAGATGTTCTTCTCAGCTCTGGGGTTGACCCATTAACATTATTTGTTTTAATGTTCTGCAGTTTTGATGCCTGCAAAAAAATAATGTATTTCAAAAACAATCAGCAAAATATAAGCCATACCATCTGATCTAAGAAGTCAAGTTGTTAAAGAAATAAGGACTTTTGACTTCAACATGACCCTTCACATGCAAGACCAGGTTAATTTTTTTTATCCAAGACCCAACACATGCACAATTTTCAGAAATGGAGGTGGCAATACTTGAACTCGGGACATCCGTCATACCATGTTGATTAACCTCGTATAAAAGCTTAAGCTATTAGATATGATAAATTTATTTATTTAAATTGTCTTCAACAAAATAATTATTTCAAAATTATTTATCTGAAGATCTTCCCCATGGACATTGAATATCAAAAGACTGATCCATATGAACAGTGATTTTTCACAAACACCAGTTTACCTTGACCAACAAGGAATCTACAATTTAAGTTATCACATTCGAGAAACTCACACGGGACGAATCAGCAGCAATCATGGACTGATTAGTTGCAGAAGTAGCTGCTAAGGCAGAGGTGCTTGATTTGGAAATATCATCTTTGGTCGAGTGACTGCTAGTTACAGGTGCATCTTGAAGTATTGTCCCTTTCTTTACACGCCTTGAACCAGCAGTAGTTGAAACCTTCCATACTTCCTATAGGTCACAGGAAACAATACTTTTAAATTTTATATGATGATCTCATTGACACCTTAAAGCAGTGAATTTAAATAACCTGCCGCCGTTGGGAGTCTTGTTCTTCTTCTGGGAAGAAATATTCCCACATCATTTTGTACATTGTCTCTGTCAAATATATCCTTAAAGGGTAGATTTCAACCTGCAAAATGGGACAGCAAATTGTTTTGAGAAAATTTGAAGGTAATTTCTCAGGAAAAATTGAACACCTTAGGGCTTGGAACAAAAGGTGCTCAACTTCAATCTGTGCTTTTCATCTTCTAGACTTCAAACTGGTGAAATAGCAAAAATAATGTCCATATTCTCAAGCATATTACAAATTTATTTTGCAGCTTAAAAAATTTGAAATTTAACATGCAATATGCACCCATTCTGAAGCATATTACAAATTTATTTGCAGCTTAAAAAAAATAGAAACTTAACATGCAATACATGCACCTAACTGAATGAAGAATCAAGATGCTAATAAAAGTTTTAAGGAAAAGTCATGTCTATTCTCTGCTCCATAGTTTATGACATGAAATGCTGATAAGTAAAATTGCATTTTTTTCATTTTCACTCTCTTGTGTTCTTCTTTTACTTTGGTCTTCTTTTTTGGTTGGACAACTAGTTGGCATAGGAGGCTACTTTATTGGATTAAGTTCCCTAGATGTTTTGCAGTTCCTAACAAAAACATTTGTGCTATCCTCTTGGATAATGGTCGGAGCAGGTGTATCTCAAATGTAAAACCCTCTAGACCACAGGCTTAACTCCCTATCTCGACGAGACAATCTTCTTTTGTAAACTCATCGTGCAGCATTAGGGCTTGCGTTTGCAGGACTTCCAACTATTTATAAGCCAAGTTTACTGACTGCGGATGTAATTCCAGTTACGCCTAAATAGTGTATGAAACAACACCAAGTTGAGCAGCACATAAAAAATAACTCCAGGTCTATTTGCACCAGTTTGTATACTGGAGTGACTATTTTCTTTTCTTTTCTTTTTTTCTTTCAACCATTTTTTTGTTGGTGTGCGCGCTAGAGAGAGAAGGAACTTTTAGGGATGAACACGTTTTGTGACGTAAACTGTAACCAGCTAAAGGTGCTTTGCATTCTTTGGACTTCAACAGGGCAATAAAGACCACGAGATTAAAAAATAGGATAATCTATGAAATTGTTGTACAAAGCTGGATTCAGAATTAATTTGCTGAAAATTAAAGAAAGATAAAAATTTGCATGAAGTACCTCAAGTGGGTATGGAAAATACTATAAACTCAGCCTACAATGCAAAATCTAATTCAGAGTCACGAGCCATGATTATTGGCCATGTAGCGCAAAATGTAAAATCAACGCTCATAATTTCTAAAACAAAAGAATGAAGATATGATTACTGAAACAGATTATTTTAAGCTTTGGTCACAGTGCCTTCCTCCAAAGTGCTTTATCTTTCAAATTTTCTATTGTTCTTTTAGATCAAATGGAACGAGCTAATATATAGTATTTCGGCCTCAAAACATTTAAAAACAAATGGAGAGACAAAAAAGGATTAAAAGAAAAAACCTCTTCATTTCCATTTTTTTTACTTGCAAAGTTACATTTTAAAATCAACATGACCAGTTTCAATTGATCATATTACCTGTTACCATATACACGCTTGAATAAAGAATCAAATATATCCACTGGAAAAGCACAGAAAAATAAAGAAATAAAAAAATCTACCGTTTAGACACTCAAGGAAATTAGGAAATCTTATAATTACAATTTTAGAATTTTCAGAAGCATAATAAAGTAACAATAGAAAACATAGTTTAAGGTTCACCAAGCATAAGTATTGAATTGTAACACAAAATTCAAAATCAACAATCTGAACTCCAAAATTTTGAGAAAAAATAAATATAATATCCCGGAAACACATTTGTTTAACATATAGTCACAATGTTTTCCTCTGCAATGCTTATTAAAGTATTTCAAATTTCTGTTGTTCATCTAGAGACTAAGGTGACAACCTAAGATTTAGTAATTCAGCCTCAATGCATTTGAAAACAAATGGAGGGAATAAAAAAGAACAACAGCAACTAATACTTCATTTCAAATTTTTTTATTATAAATTTCTAATTATTTCAATATGATCAGTGTGAGTTGGCATTTGTATGTTTCCTCTCCAGTATTGCATACCACTTCAAGAAAAGAATAAAATTATCCATTGGGAAAACACAACTTCTATGGTACACATCGACCATAGATGATGGGAAATGCTCCCAACTCTCAACAAGGGACACATCAAATCAGAAAATATTGGCAATTTCTATGGTACAAAACAAGACCTCCCTCTCATGTTGATGGCTGATTTGCTTCATAAAATACTGAACACACATGCTATTCTGTAGTATGATCTACGACAGCCATTAAGAAATACAGAAAACTAAAGCATTAAGTTAAAAGAAATAATTTAGCATCACAGTGATTGATGCAGGAGGACCCAAATCTCAGATATTTTAATGACAACTGAAATAGATTGCTGTATGCATGAAATTAAAAGCACTGCTGACCTGAAACAGTTCAAGAGGAGAATTACCATCCTTCGGAGCTCCCTGTTTTGCATCCACACGAAGCATCACTTTCCTGTGTTCAATAGAGTAAACAAATAAGACAATGCTAGGAGGGTTTGCTGCATTTCATGATTTTGATTTCTAAGAGAGGAATAACAATTTTAATTCTTAGTGTGCCAAATGATTAATTTGGAGTTAGCATGCCAAAACGTTGCTGCCGGGCACAAAAATTTAATGGAAGTTAGATATAATAATATAATTAAGTCTAGTTGGTAACCAAGCAGTGGGTAACTTTTGCTTAATTCTGCACTGAGAATTGGTCAAGAGATGAATAAAACAATAGAAATTACACAGGTGTAACCTGAGGTGTGGATAAAAAAATCAACAGAAATTGCATTTAATTGTAACCTGAAATTCTTCATTATGTTCTTTATCAGGTAATGGAGAGGGGAGTTTGTGGGAAGTTCTCATATTTGAGTAACAGCAGGTCAAAAATATAGTAATCTATTTCAAAAGATTGGAAGCACTTTCACTAACACTATAAGAAACAATAAGTTTTGAATAATCTAATATTTATTTTTGTAATCAATGGGCAGATCTACACATACTTGACCAAAGACATTTTTATCTTCACAAATACATGATATTAGTGCTACAAAGGTAGGAGATGGATGTATGGACAAAACAGACACCATTCATCAGCTAAGCCAAGAGAGGCTAAATATTAAGTAACTGCAGTGGCCATCAAAACTTGAGATGGAAGCTCCATAAAAGTGGCTATGTTGTATGCTTTTTATGAGGCAGAGAACCATATGGCTGTTTTCAGATATAAGTTCATTAAGATGCACATTTAACTGCTTGTATATTTCAGAGTTCAAGATAAGATACTTGGGTTTGTAACATTAGGCTGTGTGGAATCCACCAATAACTTGCTAGCATACATTGGGCTGACTTTAAATGGATAAATGGAACTCATTAACAAACTCAGAACATTTCTCATCAACTATGATATGCCAGACATAAGAGAGCCATCACAAGCATATGAGAACAAACATATATGCCAATTTTAACGTGGCAAAATAATAAATAAATAAATAAAAAATAAAAAAAAAACAAGCTTCCTTCGAAAATTGTCAATGTGGATTTGAAAGCAATGAGGCAAAAAGTCTATCTCAAATTATTATTCCATTTGTTCATGTTTACCAATTTATTTATTTTTTTCAGAAAGGCTTCATTTCTCATTGACATTAAAAAGTCATACAATGGACATCAATCTACCACAACCTATATTTTTAAGAGCATGTTATAATGGATGAATGGACATAAAAAGTAGATAAAATAAGAAATGAGTCTACATGTCTTGTGGAACCAATTGAAGATAAATAAATAAAGAATTATGTGGTTAGGACAAGAAATATTCACAAGAGTTATGCGATCTCCAGTAAAACAATCAAAGAAGAGGAAAACTTAAACCAAATTTAAAGTTCAATAATATGGTTGCAAAAGATTTAACTTAACCAGAACTTTTAGTAGATGTAGTGCTAGATTGGACACAATGACAAAAGATAAATAGTATAGTTGACTCAGTTTATTGACAATAAGATTTAGATGGTTTTCTTAATTGATCAAGGGAGGACAAGGAATCATATATGTCTCGCTCATGACTGACAAGGTTTCACCAATTCAATATCACCCCTTAGTCAAAGGATAAAGTATTTCTTACAACTTCATCAAAGAAACCATCTAACTGATGTAAGGTCATCAATTTTTCCACTCAAGAAACCATGAAACAGGTGTAAATAAGGTCATCAATTTTGAGTGTTCGAGGGTGTAAGAGAGCACTGATAGTGACAGGAGTAGACAAATATCAGGTATTCTGGATTCACATGGAACTTTTGCCTCTTAGTACCATAAATGGTATGAGAATAATTAATTCCTAAACACTTTCATCTTTGTAGAACACAAAATTTAGATGAAGACGTGTGACCCTTTATAATATCTTAAGCTCTTAGATGAGTTGATTAACATTCTATGTGCTTGCTTTTATAAAATTATAAGCTCATTATAATTTCAAATCAGAGTCAAATATTAATTTTATCCACAATTCATGACTACTTTCTACTAATTATCCACACATTTCGGGGGACCACTTATCATCTTCATTATAATCCCAATATAATTTTATCCAAACAAGCCAATAGTATTAGAGCCAGGCAGATTACCCAAGTTCAAGTCTTGCAGCCACCCATCCAATAAAAAATGTGCATGTGTCGGGCACTTATGGAAAAATATTGAACCCAGCCTACAAGGGAGGGGACGTGGTTAACAATCTTCTATTTCATATAAGGCATTGATGAATTATTGATGAACTTCTGAAGCTAAAATATAAGATAATTGATCCAATAACGAGCACGAAAACCTTTTGGTCAAAGAGAAAATGTACCCGACAATTTAGTCTTTTCCATGGTTTCTTTGAGTTTACTGGTTGATGATCAGTTTTTGTAGTTCTTCAAAAGTTTTAATAGTAAAAGGAATTTTAATATTCTTGTAGGTTTTCTATAATTTTGGTCCATGAATTTAAATTGTCATTTTATTTGGTGTCTTTAGTGATCTAGTATTGATTTAGAATTAAGTACAACAAAGCTTCCTACCTTACAGACCTATTCCTTGTTCTAAACTTCACTGAGATCTCCTTATTTCAATAGAGTGGACGACCTTTGAGAATCGTATTGTGTGTATAAATTTGGTTAATGCCTAGCAAGGATAAAGAATCTTTTCTTCTTTACCACTTCATAAATCATCTTCATGAATTCAACACTTAACTCCTCCATCTACCATAAAATAAGCATATTAAAGGAATTATTCATCAACATCCTGCTCGGCGAACAAAATGTCATTTCTTCTCAGAATTTGAAGCTTTAAACTTCAAACTTTTACCTATATTCAACTTACATAATCTTTCTGTTTTCTCAACCTTTCAGATCCTAAACAAGTACTAACAGCCACAAAAAGACTAATTTTCAATGATTAGGTTGATCCATAATTGAAAAGTGATCCCACAGACTTACCCTACATTAGTTTGAAAGTGAGATTTCTAATGAGAGTAAAAAATCATGAAATTTGCAAATGATTAAAATGTCAGGAATAACACATTGTTCCACATTAATGAACTATATAAGAAGCGCTATGAAGAACCGAAATTCACACAACTTAAAGTTATTTGTGTAGCACACATGCAATGTCAGCAGCCCATACGTTTTTAACATTTATTTGCAATTGCAAAATAAGTATTTTATTTTCAGGTGGTGTTGGAAATTATTTTGCTGCACATGATAGCAAATGATTCAACAGCTGAAACTCACAAAACTGATAACAAAATGTAATTTGACAGGGCTGGGGTTTGGGTGGGGGTTCGTTTGTAGCGATTCATATTAGAAAAACAAAAATTTCTAAAAAGCAATTAAAAAAGGAAAGAAATTGTTCAATCCACTGTCATTTTAAGAATTGTGCCATGTTATCAGAAGCAACTGCTCTACAATGAAGCAGTTGGGAAGGAATCTGTACTTGTGGGGTGACAGTAAGGCAGCCTGTGTAACATTTGTTTTGCATGGTCAGGGTATAAAATGTAAATCCAATATTCTATACCAACCATAAAAATATATGATGAAATGTTACAGATGCATGATAACAAAGCAATAAGAAAAGCAAGTAAATAGCTGTACAAGATTAACAACATTGAACATTAATGAAGAAAAAATTCTTACTTTCCCCATTCAGACGGAGGATTCCATGCTGACAGAAGCATATCTGACTTGGCCTTGAGCAGGCAATTTCTCACAACAAAGTACTTGGTTGTGAACTTAGCAACACCAACATCCTTGTAATCCCTGTCAAAATCATATATCTGCAGCAATAAATTGCAAAATAAGTACTTCATAGAGACTTAGAGAACAAACGAATGAAGTAAATCATTTATACACTCATCAGTTACCACAGAGAGTTAACAGTACCAAGTTTTTGGGCACAAGCATGACGTATGGCTAATACCAATATTCACAAGCTGAATCATTGAAGAAATGAAAGTTGTACAGAAAATGAAGGGTTATCACTATCTCCACAATTAGTGCAAATATAGCAAGGCATGCATTGGAAACAAAGGAAGAAGAGATCCTAGTAAAGGTACTTAGCATTGACAAGCGAGTCTAAATATAACTGATAACAATGTGGAGCATATTGACCAGAAAACAATAATAGCAACCATCCTTGCTGCGAGGGTGTTACAACCTGGGCCTCATGTCCAAACCGTTGAATCATGTATACTGTCCGCTTTGCGAGGGCCTTTGCCCTCTTACCCCTTACAGATTTCTATCGCGTCCCCAGAATTTGAATCCAATACATCTGCCTAATTAGAGACTTAAGTTGACCAATTGGTCTTTTGTAACGATCCATCATCTATGTCCAGTCCCTATCCGCTCTGGGAGAGCTTGAGCCCTTCTTACCCCTTGTGTACTTTTTTTTTTTTGTAACGATCCGATCTCTGTGCCCAAATTGTTAACTTATGTATTGTCCGCTTTGGGAAAGTCAAAACCCATTTTACCTCACATAGAAGTCTTGGGTTCGAATCATTTTGGTATCAAAATTCAACTTAAGTCTCTTACATGCAAAGGTTTTGGGTTCAAATTCTGAAGATACGATAGAAATCTGTGAGTAAGATGGATTCAATTTCTCCCAGAGTGTACCAGTATGCAAGTTAACAGTTTGGACATAAAGGCTGGATTGTTACTAAAAAATGCATGTGCCCTATTACATACTATCCACTTTGGGAGAGCATCTGCCCTTATCCCTCACGAATTTCAATCGCATGACTCGCGTCTTCCAAAATTCAAACTCAAAGATCCATGCCTTATGAGAGACTTAAGTTGAATCATGATACCAATTGAGAGTAAGAGGGCAAAGGCCCTCCAGAAGCGAACACTACGTATGATATAACGGTTTGAGCATGAGGTTCGGGTTACAAAAAATGCGAGTATTTTTTAGTAATGACCCAACTTTTATGTCTAAGCTATTAACTTACATATTGTTTGTTTTAGAAGGGCATATGCTCTCTTATCCTTTTTTTTTTTAATAGGTAATTAGAAAATTTTATTTTTACTCAAAAAAGAATACACGGGAAGTGTATATTCAAGATATACAAGAAACAAAAGATATGAAGTTAGGTAGTCCCTCTATATGATTACTAGTTGTAGCATTAAACCAAGTATACAAAGTCAATAAAATAATTCTCTAATTTGCTCTGTGGTCCGTGTTTGATCTTCAAAACATCGGTTGTTCCTTTCCCTCCACACACCAAACAATGCAACCCGGGATAAAATTCCAAACAAGCTTGTTGTCCTTATCATGAAGTTTCCTCCTCCAAGCCCACACCACGTCCTCAATATGTCTAGGCAATACCCAAACTAGATGTTGAGAAGTCAAAATACTGTTCCACAGCCAACAAACACCATCGTAGTGAATGAACAAGTGGTTGTGCGTCTTTCCATCCCTCCTACACAAATAGCACCACTCGGTAACATAAAAGTCTTTTCTTCGAAGGTTATTCATCGTTAAAGGTTGTCCCCTCACAATCGTCCACAATAAAAATGCTACCCGTGGAGGCAATTTACATTGCCACACCATCTTCCGGGGGAATAAATTCTCCACGGGTCCCAAATATGATCTAAAATATGAGCAAACTGAGAAAATACCGCACCGTGTCAACCTCCATCGGCTACGATCCTTCTCTCCAACCCGGATTTGTGCTTCGTACAAATAAGATAAAAACAGTGCATAATCATCCAATTCCCAATCCTGCAAGCCCCTCTGAAAGGTAATATTCCAACTGTAACTCCCATTGTGAATAGCTAAAATGTCATTTACCATAGCAGAGACACAATAGTAATGCGATGTAAGGAAGGAAACCTCACCTTTAGTAACTTATCACCACACCAACAATCATCTCAGAATCTCATATTATCATTTTCCACCACAAAAATCACAATCTATCCCGAAAGTTACTCTATCCTCGACGAATACATCTCCACAAACTCACCCCGTAAGAAACTCGAGCCTCACCCGACCACCAGCCCCCCTCCATCAAACCATACTTCGTCCCGATGATTTCTCTCCAAAAGCTCTCCCTCTCCATTCCAAAACTCCACAGCCATTTCCCCAACAAGGC
>CAIGRE010286193.1:0-12184 GCA_903798275.1 Fraxinus angustifolia subsp. syriaca
TTTAAATTGAGAGTATTAAATCTTATAAGGCAATTTTAATTTTTTGATATATGAAATTTTCTTCTTTTTCCAAGTAAATCTTGTATTCTTATGTCGTCCACATAAATTCTGGTAGATCGATTTGCAATCTGGGGTTCGTGGTTGTGGGAGAACTTATGATTTGGGGCTTCTAATTTTCGTCTATGCACATTATTATGTTGTGTTTAAATTGTAAGTTAAAAAAAAAAAAAAAAAAAAAAAAAAAAATTCTTTTGAAGAAGAGCAACTCATTGTGGGAGTGTAAGAAAACATCGTTAGGTGCCAAGTAGGACGTCGTGAGTCCACATCAGCCCAAGTCGAGAGGACTACGCGAGGAAAGGACGACACTTTTGATAAGTTTGATGACCATTCAGAAGTAAATAAATGTACATTGACGTAACATGGCAATATTCAAAGTTCAGTTATTAATAAAACTTTTTACTCCCATTTTATTACATAGACTAACAAAATATTATAAACGTCATTCACGTGGAATCATCAAACCACCAACATTATAAATGCGCCAACGAAACGACTGATCAACCAGAGATGTCAATGGATTTAATTTCATGTTTCTTCACTTCTTCCTTAGGTACAGTCACAGTCAGCACACCATTCTCCATGCTAGCCTTTACCTGATCTACCTTTGAATTTGCCGGCAGCCTGAACCGGCGAAGGAACTTTCCACTGCTCCTCTCCATGCGATGCCACTTATCGTTCTTTTCCTCTTGCTCTTTGCTCCTCTCTCCACTTATCTGAAGCACTCCACCTTCTTCAACCTCCACCTTAACCTCTTCGTTCTTCAGTCCTGGAACATCAGCCTTGAATACGTGGGATTCTGGAGTCTCTTTCCAGTCTATGCGAGCGTTGGCAAATGCAGAGGTTTCCCGGCTAGAGCTTGGGACGTTGGCTAAAGTGCTTGAGAAAGGAAACCCCTCAAAGGGATCCCAAATATCAAGAGAGAATGGATCGAAAACGGTGCTTCGTCGGTTGTCAAAGAAGCTTGGAATTATAGACATCTTTCAGGACAATTTTCTTCAGTTGAGGAAGTCTAGATCGCAATATTAGATTGACAATATTGCAAGAGTGATTTCTTATGATTGCTATCAAATCTGCTGCGATGAAAGCAAATTAGAATTGCGTGCAATATATAGGAAGAAGATGATGATTCCAGCACCTTCTTTACTTTTCTTGAGACGACGGCCAAAAAAAAAAGTGGTGTCTAGAACAAACTAGTGTTCTCTACAAGGTTGGACCCAACCTGGAGGCTACCACCGCCTCGCCCCTAGAGAATCGTGGGATATGTCTCAACAGATCAGGGTACAAGAATTGTCATACTGGTATTTACAAAAAGTCAAATTTCAAACTTTGTTAGAGGTAGCAATCGAATCTTCACACTGCGACGGTCAAATTAATTGAGACTGCCTCAGTCATATTTTTTACACCACTGAACTATGTCCCAAAGGCAAACCAACACTCTCTATAACTTTCTGTACCGTTAGTTGTAGGCAAATTATTTTTCCAATCGGATACATTGTATGGTTCAATACCGGTGGTCCAAAAATAATAATCTGCAGTAAAAATCCGCCAGATTATATATAACTTCGCACTTATTTAGCGACTATTTTATTTATAAACATAATTAATTATTTATTAACATATTTAATAATACTATTTATTTATTCACCATTGGTATGTATTTATAATTAAAATTGATTATACCATTTTCGAACAAGATCTTTTCAACATAGTGCGACATCAAAAAATTGTATCCATTTACGGTGATGATAATCAATGATAAATGTTCTTTCTATATTTTTTTAGCAAATGTATATAATAAGTAATTATATCTACACTACAATTTTTATTACCTGCACTATATGTTCATTGCACTTATGTCCTTAATTCTTGCTTTTTGAAATTTACATCCTCGATTTTCTTCTTCTCTCTCTTATCCTTAACTTTCAATTAATTACTAAAGGCCCGTTTGATTTGTATTTCAATTTTCAATTTTCTAATTTAAGATTCAAATAGTGTAATCGAAAATAGACTTTCTATTAATAGCTATCCATATAAATATATGAATTCCCACCATTTTAAGATCGGTAAGAACACGCTTAGTTTGTGAAAAACTATTACACAAAATAAAAAATACATTTGTGTTTGAGCCACATTATTTTGGAAGAATGTATTATGGAATAGTAGATTGATGGATAATATGTGGTTGAAAAAGAAGTAAAAGTTATTAATGTGATGGAAAATATTATTTTATTAAAGAATTTGTAGTTGAAAATGAGTAGAAGAATGAGAATGAAAAAAATAATGTGTACCAAACATGGGCTTAGCTTGAAATTTAGAGAAATTATTTTATAATATTTTATTTCCTGAAATTTGATTATTCAGTAAAAGAGAACAATTTTTTGTTAATAAATTATCAAGTAATATATAGATTTTAAAATTTATAAGTTTTACAATATTTTTTCTATAATAATAATAATAATAATAATAATAATAAATTGAGTTGACAAGACATAAGAAATAAAAATAAGACTACAACATAATGGAAACATCCATTTTTTTCTCATTCTCATTTTTCTGTCTTTCTTCCTTTCAAGCACACATTTTCTAAATAAAATAATATTACACATAAATCTAAAAAATTTCATCAATTTTCCACCCCCACATTCTTCCATTAATCACTATTTCAAAAATTTTATTTTCATTAAAATGAGATTCAAACACAAACAAAATATTTTATTCTTTATTCTAAAAAGTAACTGAAAAGTATAAATAATATAAGTAATTTTGATATCATCTTATAATACTATGAGCTAAGCGCTTGTCTAGGAGGGATTTATCCAAGATTTTTAGCCCAAATATGACGGTTGTTAGCCTTTCTATTGCTGCTGTGTATTTAAGCCATGAAATTTCCGAAGTTTTCAAGCCAAGAAATGAAAAGAAATTTGTAGGCCCAATACATTCATCGGAATAACAGAATCAGTGGTCAACGATTAGAGAGAATGCAAGACAGATGTCGGGGAGGAGAGAAAAATATTGAGCAAGGAGTGGTGGGGTGGTACAAAAATACGGCAACGAACCCTTCGATGGTGAGTGGCCGGAGATGGTGAGGCATTTGACGATGAACCATTCGATTGAATGGAGTAGAGTTTCGGCTGTAGTCGCGTTTTCCAAATTTTGGGGGGAATGATGAAAATGAGTTTGACGCAAATTAAAACCCGTTTTCGGCCTTTTTTTTTGGTTTTTCCATTTTTTTTATAAATAAATTCAACATCGGCCTGAATTTCCCATGTTACTAACTCCATAGTAGTGTAGCGCGACTAAATAAGTTATAATATTCTTAAAAGTCACGCCAAAAAGATATCACTAAATAACCTTACACGTAAATCAATAATTCTCGAATTAATAATTCTGAAATTTTGGATCATACGTTTCGCAAAAACTACCTAGGATAAACGCCATGATATACGATCCAAGCTGATGTGAGTACGAAAGTGAGTTTCAAAGACTTTTGATATTCTAATTATATATTATGAAAACACATTCACATCTATGCAGAGTGGAAAGATTACCGTATATAATCATAAATTGTGAAAACGCATTTACACCATTAGCATATCAGGTCATATATTATAAAAACATATTCACATTGGTATGAAGCAGTGTAAAATCTCATGGGTAATTTTTGGTGATTTTAAAATTAATTTTACATTTACTGTTTATTTTGTACTAAAATTCATGCTTGTCTAACTCAATCATTTTAAAATAAGTAACTTTTACAATTTATTATAAACATGATAATAAGTAAAAAAAATTATGTAGCTTCATGGACTAATATAAGTTAAATAAGTGCTTTTTTTTTATTTTTTTTTAAACGAAGAATAAAAAAAATCACTCACAAAGTTATCCACCGCGGACTAGGAAAGTCAGTAGAATTTTTCAACCTCCTTGTCGCCTTTTGAAATAATCATATAATTACTCCATTAAAACTAACCGTGTAGATAAATGTAAGAATACTATTATCTAAATTTCAAGTCTCTGATCCATTTTCATTATTTAAGCATTATAGCTCATCTTCCATTCTAGTGAGAAATAGCAACCACACTTGAACTAATTTATTTTTATTCCGTAAATCGTTCTTTCAAGGAAGCATCTCATCAACGCATTCTTTAGACTAGCTACAGTTACTCAAGGACCCAATTAAAAACTTCCTCAATCTGTAAATTTAATCCACAATTTTAAACCTAGAAAATTTAGCATAAATCATCCCATAATAATTTACTTGCTTTCCTTTTAAAGGACGAAGTTAAACCTCATATTTGAGTTTTCGAGATAGACGCCTTCCCCTCTCTCTCTCTCATTTTTTTTTTTTCCTTCTTCCTTGCTGTCGTTACTTCTGTGCTTCTAGTTCTCTCTCCCTCTCCCAAAATGAAGTGGGCAAGTTGGCGTCTGAAAAGGATGTAAAGCGGTGCATGTGTGTTGAAGTTAGGCCATCAACAAGATCACAATGAATTACAAGTTTCTCATTTCATGGTTGGAGGACATGTTTGATGTGCTTGAGGGTTCTAAGGTATTTTCAAAAATAGACCTCTGCAGTGGCTATTACTAAATCTGCATCAAACCTGGGGATGAATAGAAGATTGCCTTCAAGTGTAAGGATGGACTTTACGAATGGTTGATAATGCCATTCGGACTTTCAAACGCTTCGAGTACTTTCATGAGATTGATGAATCGAGTTCTTCATCCTTTCATTGGGTTTTTAGTTGTGGTTTATTTCGATGATGTACTTATTTACAGCAAGTCCAAAGAAGATCACACGGTTCAATTGAGGCAAGTCCTAAATGTTTAGAAGGAGAATCAGTTGTATATCAACCTCAAGAAGTGCACTTTCTGTATGCCTAAGCTGTTGTTCTTGGGATTTGTGGTTGGTGAAGAGGGACTACAGGTGGATGAAGAGAAGACGAGAGCAATCCGAGATTGGCTAACACCAAAATAAGTTTCTGAAATAAGAAGTTTCCATCGTTTGACAACTTTCTATAGGCGACTATTGTAGCACCACTCACAGAATCTCTGAAGAAGGGGAGATTCAGTTGGGGAGACTTAACAATAAGAGAAAAATAGATTGAATAATCCTCAACTCAATGAATGGGTGAGTTCCTAGCAACTATTGTGTGTGTGTGTGTGTGTATATATATATATAACAAATAAGTCTTGTTACAAAGATAAGATAAGGTAGAGGAATTGGTTACATCAAACTATTTTAAATTCTAAAAATCTAACATCATTATCATAACTAATCTTCAGGATAAACATATGATTAATCTTTACTAACATGCCCCCTCAAATGTAGGGGTGGTTGAGTCACTCCAAGTTTGGACTTGAAAAATTCAAAATGAGATGAAGTCAATGCCTTGGTTAAACAATCGGCTATCTGATCACATGATGGAACCTATCGTACCTCTAACACTTTTTGTAACACCAAATCAAGAATGAAATGAACATCTATTTCGATATGGTTTAGTCTGTGCATGAAAAATTGGATTCTCGACAAGAGAGGCAATACCCATATTATCACACCAAGCAATGGTAGTCTTAGGCATTCACCGAGTAAAGAACGTAGTCGCATCAATTCAGTAGCTAAATGAGCCAAGGCACGATATTTAGACTCCATACTTGATCAAGCAGCAACATGTTGTTTCTTTGATGACCATGAAATAAGATTAGTACCAAGAAAAGCACAATAATGAGCAATAGATTTGTGATCATCGAGACTACATGCTCAGTTTGCATCAGAATATCCATTTAATGTAATTCTCTCACTTGGTTTAAAATGTAACCCGTGGTGAATTGTTCCCTTTAAGTATCGTAAAACTCGTTTCACTGCTTGCCAATGAATAAGTGTAGGAGATTGCAGAAATTGACTTAATTTATTTACCATACAAGCAATGTTCGGTCTAATGAATGTCAGATATTGAATAGCCCCAACTGTACTTCGGTAAAGAGTAGGATTTGTCATGATTTCCCTTTCTGAGGCCGACAGGGGTTCGTCGACAACCGCTGGCGTAGTACAAGGCTTGACATTTTCCATATCAAGACGAGTAGGAAGATCTTAAACATATTTTGCTTGAGTTAAATAAATACCTCCAGAGTCACGAGAAGCTTCAATGCCTAAGCAATAATGCAACGAACCAAGATTCTTGAGAGCAAAGTGAGAATTCAAATCACACGTTAGTTTGGAAATAAGTTTAGTATTGTACCCGGTGAGCAGAAAGTCATCAACATAAACCAATAGAAGAAGAACTATATGACCATGACGAAAAATAAATAAAGAATTATCTGACTTAGCATTGTGAAATCCCCATCGAAGTTGTGTTTGCCTTAATTGATCAAACCAAGTGCGAGGAGTTTGTTTAAGTCCATAAAGAGACTTGTGGAATTTGCAAATAAAATTTGGTTGCTTAGGATCAACATAA
Organism: Fraxinus angustifolia subsp. syriaca; assembly: GCA_903798275.1. Lineage (NCBI taxonomy): Eukaryota > Viridiplantae > Streptophyta > Magnoliopsida > Lamiales > Oleaceae > Fraxinus > Fraxinus angustifolia. The sequence goes on from CAIGRE010286193.1 coordinate 6,510, forward strand.
CCCTCTGGTTGATACATATAAACATCCTCATGTAAGGTACTGTTTAAGAATGCATTATTGATATCAAGTTGTTGAATAGGCCAATTGAAAGTGGCTGCAAGAGATAATATAACCCGAATTGTGGATGCCTTGACAACAGGACTATAGGTCTCTATCTAATCGATGCCTGGAGTTTGATGGAAACCCTTTGCAACTAGTTGGGCTTTATGTCGAGAAACAAAGCCATTAGGCTTAAGCTTAAGCTTAAAAACCCATTTGTTACCTAGGATGTTGAAGGAAGAATTATAAGGTACCAATGACTAAATGTGATTTCGTTAGAGAGCCTGAAATTCTTGGTCCATAGCCTGCTTCCATTCAGGGACCTGTAAAGCAACCTTAACACAAGTTGGCTCAATTAATGGAGAATAATCTAAAACATCTGAGCTAATAACCTCACCTGAAAATATCTTAGGCTTGAAAATCCCATCTTTACTTTTGGTAGTCATCGAATGGGTAGGAATATATGGTTGAGGTTTATGGTGTCTTATGGGAGGTGGAGGAGATGGAGCTAATGGGTTGTGAGACATAGGTGGGTTGATGGGTAGTTCAGGGTTATAGGTATTTAGAGGTGGCAATGATGGATTGGTTAGATGAGTATCTTCAGTCGGTATAGTTATAGGTGAAAGGTCTTCAATTGTTGGATTTTCAAAAGGAATGGGTTTAGTATGATGTTGTTGTGTTTCATAGTGTAAGCGAAGAGACTTGGCTTGCACGTTTGGACCTATAGCAGGAGAACTTGGAGATGAGCCATTATCATGTTGGAGAAAAGGATAACTCGAGGATGACATGATGGGGGTAAGGAAGACTAACCTATAACATTATCATATTACGAGGAATAGACTCGGACAAAGTAGTTGTCAAAAACCTAGATTGAAAAGGAAAATATAGCACATTGAACACAACATGACGTGAAATATAAACTCGGCCACTAGAAGTAAGGCACCGATAACCTTTATGTGAATCACTGTATCCAAGAAACGCACAATTATTAGTATGAAACTGAAATTTTTGATTTTGATATGGTTGAAGATAAGGAAAACGGGCACATCCAAATACTTTTAGAAAAGAATAGCTTGGTTTAGAATGATTGAGTTGTTCCCATGGAGATTCATTTTGAAGAAACATAGTTGGTAAACGATTTATGAGGTAAATAGCTATTTGGAAGGCTTCCCACCAAAACCTTAGATGCAACGAAGATTGAACAAGCAAAGTGAGACCAATTTCTAAAATATGACGATGTTTACGCTCAACTATCACATTCTGTTAATGTGTGTGTGGACATGGGTGTTGAACGATATTCACTCCCAGTCACTTTTAATTGTTTTAATGCGCAAATCAAACTTATTTTCAACAAGAGCTTTGAATTAAACAAAAGTGTTAAAAGCTTCAGATTTACCGCGAAGAGGATATATCCATGTAATGGGTAAAGTCATCAACAAAATGTATATAATAACAAAAACCATGTATTGAAGCAATTGGAGTTGGGCCCCCACAAATCCGTGTGAATTAATTCCAACAGTTTTCTAGTTTTAATTGTTGATGAATAAAAAGGCAAAGCATGGTGTTTTCCAAGTTGACAAGCATGACAAAAATTTATTTCATTAGACTTCAAATTTTTATTGCATAAATGAAGAACACTGGAAAGAACTTGACGTGATGGATTGCCTAATCTCTTGTGCCATAAATCACAATTTTCACTAGAACAAACATTTAAAACTTCAGGAGAGGAAATTAAACTAAGACTTGACAAAGATGAACAAAATGAACTTGCTGAAGATGGTAGATCCAACTGATAAAGGCCATTCTTAAGTTTCCCTTATAGTAGAACCTTCTGTTAAACCTTGTCCTTCACAACACAAAAATTAGAATGAGACTCAACAATCAAATTATTATCTGCAGTTAATTTGGAAATGTTCAACAATTTTTTGTAATCTTTAGTACATGCAAAATATTAGTGAGACATATAGTGGAGGCATTCGTATTAATTCTAGAATGACCAACATGAGCAATATTCAATTTACTACCATGACCAACGATGAGCTTTTCCTTACCATAGTAATCAGACTTCATGGAGAGATTATTAAGATCCAATGTAATATGATTCGTTGCACTGCTATCGGCATATCGGTCGGATTCCCAACAACATCTGGTGTTGCAATAAGAGTTGATGCAATATTGGCAATATTGGCATTTGCTTGATTATTCGATCCATTAGCTTGATATTTGAAATTAAAATCAAGCATGTATTAACAAGTAGTAACTACATGACCCACTTTTCCACATAATTGACATATAGGTCGAGAGTTATTATTGAAGCGGAGACCTCTACCATGTTCTCTACCTCGAAAACCACTCGGATTTGGCCGTCGATTTCCTTTGCCCTGAATGTGCTCAGAATAATTATTGGAGTTCATCAGTGTTGAGAGCATTTGCCATCGACTGATTAGCATAAACAGACTCTAACTTATTCCAAACATCGTGGGAGGTCAACAATTCGACGACTTTTGTTAAAATTGATTCACTCATTGAACCAAGGAGCCTCCAAGTAGTAGTTGATCGATAGTAACCCAATCCTCATACTCTGGGTTAGGCTAAGTTACTGGAATAGGGGCTGCCCCATTCTCAGTTGTAGGTGTAGTCCTATTCTCAATTGTTAGAAAGGCAGGTGGACACGATTTCTTACCAAGAAGATAACCATCTAATTTATGGCCTCTATTGACGGGAAGAACCATTGATTTCCAGAGGAGATAATTGTTGCGATCCAGCTTGATCACAAAAGCATGGTTGAGTGTTCCACCAAATGGTGATGAGATTTTTAAGCATTGAACTGGAAAAGTTTCAGAACTTGAGGAAGACATTTTTTTTTATCTTGCCGACGAGAAATGATGTTTGCCTTAAGTGGCTCGTTAGAAAAGATAAATCATATGTTTATCATGAAGATTAGTTATGATAATGTTGTTAGATTTTTAGAATTTAAAATAGGTTTTTGTTTACTCTACCTTATCTTATCTTTGTAAAAAAAAAAAAAAAAAAAAAACACACACCCAATTGCTAGGAACTCACTCATTCATTGAGTTGAGGATTATTCAATTTATTTTTTTTCTTATTGTTAAGTTGGTATCAGAACTCATTAAACTCCAACGAGCAATTCAATCCGATTAAGACTCAAAAAATGAGTACACGAATTTCAAGATTGATCTGCTCAAACGAACCACCATCTTGTGGAGGCATGTTAACGGATACAATTTCACATCGAATAAAGATGAAAACATAGACCAATTTATAATAGTTTGGGTTACTCCTCTTAATAAGGTTGATATTTTAAGATGGAACCCCAAATCTTAATAGGGAGAGGAACAAGAAAAGCGTATCTCCTTCATTAAGGAAAAGTTGTGCACAACTCTAGTATTAGTTTTGCCAAGTTTCGAGAAGGTCTTTAAGGTAGAGTGTGATGCTAGTGGTGCGTGTTTTGGGGTTGTCCTTTCCCAAGAGAAGAGACCAGTGGCTTTCTTTTCAGAAAAGTTGAGTAATGTTAGGCAAAAGTAGAGTACTTATGAGTAGAAATTCTATGCAGTTGTGAGAGCTTTGAAGTAATGGGAACACTACCTTGTACATAACGATTTCGTGTTGTTTACTGATCACAAGCCCTAAAATTTATTCATAGTTAGAAACATATCGACATAATGCATGCTCAGTGGGTAACTTTCCTCTAGAAATTTCCTTTTGTGATTAAACATAAAAGTGAAAGTATGAATAGAGTTGCAAATTCCCTTTGTAGGAGAGCCTCTTTGCTAGTCACATTGTCACAAGCAATGGTTACCCTTTTACGGAAACCTCAATCATAATATCACCCTATACGATGACACGCTAGTGCTGAAATTAAAAGATGATCAACCAATTTACCAAAGCAGACCGTCTAAGTCCGTAATTTACGAGAGTTGCGAATTTATTGCTTTAGGCCCGTAATTTATGGTCTAAAGTAATTCAGAAAATGTTTTGTGCAGTTACAACCTCGAAGCCGTCAAACTCACCGAGGGAAGAATCGTCCAAAGTTTTTTGCAAGACCCAAAACACTAAACTAATAATATCAATACGTTCAGGAGTGTAAAATGAACAAATTGCCCGAAAGAAATTGGTCGGAAACCGCCTACGTACCGCCGTCGGAACACCACGTGCCACTGCCGCTGGCAGCCTCCTCCACCACACGCCTCACCACTAGGTGCACCTCAGTCTACTGGTTATGGGTCTGCCTTCGATTTTTCCGGCCAGTAAATGGTTTGGTCGGAATTGAGGAAATAAGGTTCGATTTTTCTTGAAAATCGCGAGCGTCTCCCCTTTTTTTCCATCAATTTCGTCGGAATTCGATCCAAATCCAGCAGCGCTTCCACCTGCAGAGCTCGAATATGGGTACAGCTTTTCCAGTCGATCACTCATTTTGTCGGAATCAAGGATTGCAAGTTCGAATTCTTTGAAAATCGCGAGGCTTCGGGAGCCAATTTCTTCTTCGTCGATTTCTCATCGAATTTCCCACCAGCCAACGTGCACTGAGACCATATGTTGGATATTATGCCTTCAATCTCCAAGATCCGGGCTCAGTTTACAACCAATCTACACCACAAAGCAAACAACAATCAAGAACCAAACCTTCCAAACACGGGTGTTCTACGAATTGCCCACAAAGGGCAAGGTGTGGATGGTATTATAACCTTAAAGGTCAGCCACACAGGCTAAAGAAAATAGGAGAAACAAGCCACATAAAAGGGAAGCACAAAGCCAAGAAGAAAATGAAGGGAGGCGCCGATTTCTCTTTTAAGCAAAGGGGCTAATAACAAACATTTACACACAACCATGGATAGTAACGGGGCAGCCAATATAAAGTATCAATAGTGGGGTGGGCATTTATGTTAAATCGTTAATAGGGCCCAATAGGTAGTATAAATAGGTTGTCAACCAAAAGAGTCATCCGAGTGTTTTGGGTTGGGTCGTGAGTAGCACTAACAAGAATATGCTACTTTAAATGACCCAAGTCGATTATATGATTGGTTAAAACAATTATGGTGTCGATATACAATTTCACTCATCGATCGAGACGATATTTATTGGTTATCAAAACCCAACACACACACATATTTAATATAAATTGAATTGCAGTAAAGTTAGAATCGTCTAAAAAATGACTAAAATTGATTATCGCTTGATACGATATTTATTATATTATAGATTATGTTAAATCTAAAAAACCGCGTGACATTTTTTAAGTTTCTATCTTTGATGTGTAAGTGTAAGTATAATGTCACATCATTTTGACGTGCTATATTGTCTCAAGTGTGATTTGCAAATGTAGGCTAGCAGAAGGACAAAGTAAATTGAATTACGTTATCTGACTTGGTCCACTGTCTAGTTGCATTATTGCATAAAATCTAAAATAAATCAAATATTGGCAAGGCAATATCCTCCTTTCATATCGTCTGTTTTTCAATTGCAACGACACGAGCAGCTAATGGATTCTCAAGGTGCCACGCTCCCTCCTCATGTACTCATTTTCCCGGTACCAATTCAGGGCCATGTGAATTCCATGCTCAAACTAGCCGAACTCCTCTGTCTTTATGGCATTGACATTACATTCATGGTCTCTG
>CAIGRE010286364.1:0-15770 GCA_903798275.1 Fraxinus angustifolia subsp. syriaca
TTAATTCTTTATTTTTTTCATTTATATTCTAGATCATTCCAAATTTAATTTAATAAAAAAAAATGAAAAATAGCTTGTATACTGATCAAGTTAGCCTTTTTAAATCCACAAAAGAGTCATGCTATTTGAACAAGACCACATTTATCATGTTCAAACAGGGACGTCACTCGGCGCCCTGATCAAGAAGAATAATGCAAGTAAAAAATAGCTCGGATCAAGTCAACCTTTTTAAATCTAGAAATGTAAAGAGAAATAATGATATATATATGTCTAGTAGCGCGTCCTTATCACTTTTTTTTTTTTTTATTTGAAAAATAATCAAAATTCTCTCTTTTGAATGAAACTATCGAAAATGCTCTTAAATTCATTTTTCCATAAAATGTAATCATATATATACAACTTTTGAGATAAATTTTGAAAGCTTTCAAGACAAGATTCATTTCACGAGTTAGTTGAGTGGTATGTTAGACGATTTTGATTATCCTGAAAGACAGTTCGACTAATCACGATAATTTCAATTGTCTATATTAAAAGATTGAAATTATCTTGATTAGTTAAATTGTTTTTCAAGATAGTTCGAATACCTTCTATCTTATAAGATAGTTAGAACCATACAACAATTACATAAAATTAGCTTAATGCACTCTTCTCCAAGAACTGTCGATGCATTCTTAGTCTCCTGATTGATCACAATATTTCAATTTACTCAATCTTTCTTGTATTTAAAACAATGATCTGACTTTTCTTCATTTTCTTTACTTGAAATAAAGATTGACCCATACAAAATAAAGAAAATGTGTCTAAATGACCTGTTAGAGACGCTCTTATGCTTTAAACATTTGTTTGCAAAATGATATTTAATTAAATTTTCTCGACTTTTTTAACAATTGCATCAATGATTTATTGATTACCTAAATCACCATGTGACATTCTGTGCTTCATTTCCCAAAACTAATACTTCCACAAATCTGATACAGCCAGAATTACATCTCTCGACAAATGTATTCTAATGTACACCTCCAACTTTTATGAATTCACAAACAGTATTCACCTTCCTGACTATGATAGAGAAGCAATAAGAAATCCACAGGATTACCGACTAAGCACACCAAAGTGCGCTGTTTTCTCCCTACAGGAGAGATCAACAATGATACTGGTTTCAGTATGAAAAATAAGTTAACAAAAAGCTATTAAAAAGCTACACAGTAACAACATAATTCCCAGTCTAAAAGAAAGTATAACTCTCCAAGAATAAGCTACAGAGATGAGAGTTTAATGTCATTCCTGAACCTGCAGCTTTGCCAAGATATGAGCTTCAATGTACTCCTCCCTTGAGGTGCATTTTGGTGGAATCACCTCCTCCACAACTCGAAAAATGCTGACATCAAGGATGATGCCATCATTTATTCTGCTGGCGAGATGAAACACACAGACATCAAATTCTTCTAAAAAGTTGTGCACCACAAAATTATCCCAACCTTTTGTCAGTCCGCCGCCATCACCTCTGCAACGGTATTTGGCTTTAAATGTATCCAGTTCGGTGCGGAGGACAAAATCTTGATTTTTCGGATGTACATTCACCCTTGCCCACTTAGTAGGAAGCGTCTGCATCAAATATGCCAAGACTTTCAAAAGAAATCCAAATACTCGAACACGTTATCAAAAGAAAGGAAGGGAAGAAAACCCAAACAGTGTACTGGCAGGTGAAAAATACTCGTGGTCACAATATTTTAATGAAATTTCATGTTTGGTCCATAAAGTTCATTTTGTTCCAAGTTGGTCACTGAACTCAAACTTCATCTAAAATCAATCATTGATCTTGAACGGTAATTACAATTTGGTCATTTCATCCATATTCATTAGTTTACCTAATGGAAAAGTTGATGTGGCAGCCTAGTTGAGCAACAATTAGACTTTCATGCCACCTTTCCATTAACAAACATATATAGCTAGAGTGACCAAACTGTATCAAAGTTTAAATTTTAATCATGACAAGAACCCTTTTAAATGCTTATCAGCATACTGCACTTACCAAGAAGAATCTTCTGTAGACATGTGTAGGACGCATGACTACAGTAAAACAGTTTTCTGATGATGCTGCATTAGCCTTTGCCTTTTCCAGTGCTCGCTTTTTTTCCTCTGCAGTTACTGCCCTTCTATGGGATTCACACTTCAAGGGCTCTACAGCAAAATGAGTAACTATTAAGAACATGCCTCTGTCTCTTCAGTGACATAATCTTTCTTTAGAGTAAGATAATAGGATCTAAAATAATACTTACTCTTTTTTCCCCTCCTAGCCTTAGCATTAGATCTGGTAGGTAGTCTTGATAATGTTGGCATATTTGCAGAAAGATTCCTCAGATTTTTCACCGGAAGGTAGTCAACATCGTCAGAATATTCATCAGAGAGTTCATCAGTATCTTCATCTTCAGCTCTCCCCGGCACATTCCTGTTTACCAATGATGTTGCATTTGCCTTGGCTTTCTCTCCAGTTACAGCCATTCTATGCGGATTTCCACCAACTCCATTGCCAGAACGACGCCTACCATCTGCAAGAAAATTATTCTAACTAAGTTTCTTCAGGGACATAATTTTCTTTAAAGTAACAAAATGGGATCTGGAATAAAACTTACTATTGATTTCCCTACAAGCATTTGCATTAGTTCTGGTAGGGAGTCTCCTTGAGTTTTTTCCTGGATGGTAGTCATCGTCATCGTCGGATGGATGGTAGTCATCATCATCGTCATCACCAGAAGATTCAATATCTTCACCTTCAATTCTTCCTCGCCCCTTCCTCTTTCTCTTAAAGCAAGATTCCCCTTCTGTATGCTCACATTTTGTCGCAAAATGTGAAGCTTCTCTCTCACAGGAATTATTCTGGTCAAAGATATTAACATCAAATATTGAATTCCCATTGTATTTAAATATCAAAATATCATTTTCCTCTAGAAAATTATCTTCGACAAACTCTTTCCAGCCCTGTTTGAGAACATGTGTATTCCCATCTGACGTTATTCCTACATTCCAACTAATCCCACTTGGAGTTTTTAGAGTTACAGTTTCAGTCAACTTCTCTCTCACATTTTCAGCAAACTTTTTTGGAATAACCTGCATATTAAATTTATCAAAGTAATGGTTGGGGTTACATCAAATATATATGGTCTGAAATAATGTATAAGATAGGTAACCAAGACGAAAGAATATGCTACAACAAATGAATGATTAATTGAATGAACAAGCAGCACAATTGAATTCCATTATCAAATATCAGCCATTTTTCTTAGAGTGGGGTTTTTTTTTATCGCCATTGACATAGCCCCACCCATGGTTTAAAAAACCCTTTCGAAGTGCTAACAAAAAGTACAGAGGTGCAAGTTTTGAAGACAATTAAGAGGCTTACACCTCTATTGATTGAGGCATAAGCCCCACAGCACAAGTTACACTTCAAATTGTTCAACCGTGTTGTGAATTTTAAAGTTTGGTTAATGGTTTACTTTCTCGTTTTTAACTTACTCTTTCAATTTGTGCCGAGGCTTACGCCTTTTAAACACTGGTCCTACCTAAAAGGATTTGCCAAATTACTCAAATTTGAGTTCAAACTTGACCACCTCCATAAAAGCGATTTTCTTCAACCATGGAAGTTCCACTAAACTCAAAAAGAATCCCAATGGAATAAAATTGAAACCGTCTTTCATTAAATTACAAGATTTAGATGGATAATATTCTTCATAAGTGAACTTATATTTCTTCTTCTTTGTCAAAATACATAATACAAACATAGACATGCACAACTACACACGTGCACGAGGAGGAAGAAGAAGAAATTGGACTCACAAGCTGTTCATCAAGAGGCAAGGATAGAATCTGACAGAATTGGACTGGTTGGCAACTAGACCAGTATTTATCTTCCTCACAATGTCTGCAAGCTAAACAGACATCCCTCATTTTCCTGCAAATCTGAAAACCATAAGAAAATCAACAGTAAAAATCGGTACCAAACAAATTGTACCAAGAAAGGAAAATTAACGAGCAAACTTAAGAATTCTAAACTAGTGTTCTGGCGATACCCATTCATTCATATTCACAATAAGTTGCTACATCTAGGTGGGGTTCATGAGTTATCCACATAATGAGCTATACATTAAATTGATTTACTTAACTCATTTGAACCCAAAAAACAATGCTTTTATATATAAATTATGAGACAGCCATCCCCATGCATCTCTAATTGACCGTAGATGTGACACGCACTAATGAGGGAAGCCAACTATGTATCAGACCCACTGTCAAGTTTCATTGTGATCTGTTACTGCTTGTGCAACATTTAATAAAATTTCACACGACTCCTTTTAGTGGACAAAATCGACCTAACATAACAATTCCATAGACGGTAGCCACCTGCCCCTCCAGTACTCACAATAATTTAATAAAATAGAGATAACCCTATTACTTCCCACTTCCATTACGAAAACATCATGAAAAATACATAAATTGCAGCAAGCCCATCTGTTATCAATCATATGATACAAAAGTGTCTATCCAAAAATAATATCACAAAATCTTCAAAAGGACTATACAAACTGAATAAGCCATTTTTTTTTCAATCTAGAACCAGCAAGCCCTTCAAAAGCTGCCAAAAAACTTAATTGCTACAGTAATACATAGGATAGGATTTTAATTCTTTGATCAAATTAGTCAAGTTATTAAAACAAATAGCAAAAGGAAATTTGAAACAATGTCAGGCGGTGGAACCATTAGTGACTAAAATAGAGGTTGAGGGGCCCTATAGATGGACGGAGTTCAGACCGTTAGCATGTTTACGGTGTTTAACAAGCTTATCACTAAGCTGTTAAATACTTGGTTGAGTAATATGCTTCCACATATTATCTCTCTCAATAGAGTGGATTTATTACCCGTCGCCTGATTGGAGATATGTTTTATATTTCAAGTACCTATGAGATTAGGAGGGGAATTAGATCCTGATTTTAGATATGACGTTATTCGGAGCAATATGTTCATGAGGGAGACATTCACAATGTCATTCCCCGGTTGATAATTTGATTCTTATGGCTTACGAGGAACAATGCAACGCACGGTGAGATAAGCATGGAGCGTAGATGGATCATTTAGATAGTGTATCGCGCAATTTCACTTCTCCATATGGTTTGCTTATTTCGACCTATTCATTTGGCGTGGAGATTTGACTATCGCATTACTTTTTGGTGTTGCTTTGACTCTTCCACCTTCAGCACCCCCTGTATTAGTTGTTTGGCGTACTCTACTATCTTACATGATCAACATTGGTGGATGCATTAATGATGGATTTGCTAGTGACGTGGGCATTAATCGAGACCAGGATAGACATTGCATTAGTACTTTCTCATCATCATATGGAGATTGCCTTATTTTGGAGGCTAAATTAAGGAATATATTGAATGAAATTTTACTTGCTTGACGATTTGGAGTATGAAGGCTAACTAGTTCGTAGCCGTTCACTACATTGCTAGGGATAGAGGACCATGAGCAATTCAGATTATTCTTAGATAGATCAAACATCTTCTCTCATTTGATCGTGATAATGTTTCTCACATCTATCGGGAACCAAGTTGCCAATTCACTTGCATCCGATGGTTGGGATGAGCGTTATTATCAGGAGCCTAAAAACTCACCGAGGTTGTGTTGGTTTTTTCCTTAAAGCAAAGGCTAGCCTAAGGCACTATAGGCTAGCTATGGTGTAGGTGCACTAGTTGTATTGAATACAACTTGCAAAAGGTGTTCGACTCTTTAAACAAGCTACAAAACTTGTAAACTTTTGATGTGGGATTCAAATCCACACTTAGACACTTAAATATTCTAATGAGCCGTAATATCTTATGAGCATCTTATAAGAGACTCTTCCAATTTGACCCATGAATTGTTATGACCCACAACATTAAATATACCAAAGTTGAAGTTCAACGTAATTAGTTCCAACAAATATATAATCTTCTAAATCACTAAGTCGAGAGTTAGCAAATATTTAGACTTTTACACTTTATAAATGTTTACTAAATCTGGATTTTTCTATTATAAATTTAAACAGTTATAAAATCTAAAAATCACTTTGGAAAATGTAATTAATAGAAATTATGGAATTGGGTAAATGTATAGCCTAAAGAATCTGAAATGTGACTATATAATTTGGAATGTAAAGTAGATTGTCACCTAATGATAGTAAGAGCAGATATCTAAAAATCTATGAACTGCAGAAACTAAAATCTGTATATTGTAACTAATAACCGTACATTATAAAAAATCACACTAAAAATGTACCTAATGAATAACATCACCCATGTATGGAGTACAAGGCAAAGCTACTCCATTATGATAATTTGTAATATGTCGTTTGAAGGCTAAACACCCCGTACACAACATAAAACATATGTGTACGAGAGGACATTGGGGTCCCAAACCTTTAAATCTTGTGACGATGGTCCCAAACCATTGATTTATTATATCTCGGGTCCATAACTTTTAAAAAGCAGGAAGACAGGGTCATTTCTTTATGAAAACTTTTAGATTAACCGTTAAATAGTTAAAATATACTTAAAATGATCAATCTACCCTTTTTTTTTTCAAATTAAATCATAAAGAAGAAAAGAAAAATGAAAAAGAAACACAAAGGGAAAAAGAAAAATAAAACAAAAATTTGCAACCCCCCTTCTATCACTTCTCCTTAAAAATCGCAGCTGCCAAGCCCTTCTATAGAAACTTTTTTTGCTTGATCATTTTTATCTACCACCACCACCAACATCCTACCTTCCTCCATGATATCTATCCTCAAAGCTGCAACAATCGTCCCCACTAGTCCTACAATTGTAACGGTTCGATCGTCGTAACCAAAATCGTTATATCATACATACTATCTGCTTTAAGAGAACCTCTACCCATCTTTACCCTCACGTCTTTCTATCACGTCCTCTAGATTCAATTTAAATCTCCTATGGAAAATGTCATGAGTTGAATATTAAGAAATTTGCAAGCGATAAGATGGGTTCAGACTCTCATAAAGCGGACAATATGTATGATATAACAACTTGGGTACAAAAGTTCGTATCAATACAAAAATTGCACCTTAGGATATGTTCTTTGTGTTACTATCCCACTACAATATCAAAGTTAACAAGAAATAGTGAAATTTAAAGAGAACCCCTAAATGACATATTACATATAGAAAGCCACCCTTCAAATCCACACCATATTTTCATGATAACCAAATTATCAAAACACAAAATTTGAGTTCAAGAAAGATCGCAAATGTAAATCTAAGAGAATTTATTATGCGAAAAATGAGCCTCCCTAAAAAGAAACAAGATCAACCTACATTTGTGGTATTGTACATAGTTACCCCCCTCACAAAATTATAAACATATAGATGGATAAATAAAGAAAAAAACATTGAATAGATAATAAGTAGGGGAGAGAATCTGAGGGCTTATTTTTAAAATTTTTGTCAAATCGATTATACATGGGGACAAGAATTAAGGAAATAAAAATCCTATTAAAAACTCAAAACTCAAATCTAAAATGCTAAATCTAAGGCAACCTATTTAAATGCTTTACCTCTCTCTAATTCTGATTTCCTTTTCCAAATGCGTGTTGGAGATGAGTTTTTAAAGATGTTTTATATATATTTGCAAGGTTTGAAGGTTATGAAAAATGATGGTGTTGTAGCCGATGTTTTATTGTAGATTGTGTTCACCGATGCTATTGTTGACAGTAGCAGTGATAGTGGTTGTAGCAACCACTGATGGTGGGATTTAGGCACATTTATTGAGGAAGAAAATGGCGCAGTGGAAAGGGTGGGTGGGATTAGGTGTGTTCCAACTTTTTCCTATTCTTTAAAGCTTGTTTGTCAGAGATTTTCTAAATCAAATTTCCCTAAAATCATTTTCAACCACATATTTTATGGAGCCTACAACTTATGTCCACTTTTTAACCACACATTCTCTAAAAAAAAATCATTTTCCATGGTAAATCTATGCAAAACGAGCCCTTCTTTCTTTATTTTTTTCCTTAGTTCCTTTATTTCATTTCATTTTCGTCATTTTTTTATTTTATATTAAACAAAGGATAGAATAAGCATTTTACTCAAAACTGACATTTTTTAACAATCACATTAACATTTTCCATTACAAAAGTACTAAGCTAACATTTGAAAGGTTTAAGATCCTGGGTGCTAGATATCAAAGGTTTGGAACGGACCCTATTGTCACGTGGTTTAAAGGTTGAGACCTTAATGCTATTTACCCTTAATTTTTTTTACTTCTCATGAAAGATCTATGAACTACAACCAAAATCCATGTCAAGACTTCATCTTTCTAATTCACCGAGCAAGAACTCCTTTATTCAATTCAGCTATTCCACTTTCTAGTCCATTCATTGATCTTCAAGTTCATTGTCTATTCCTCCAATTAAAGCATCAAAATAATTAATCCCGTTCCACTTTTTAGTCCATTCGTTGATCGTCATTTTCATTGTTCATCCCAAAATAGTTAATCCATTTTTCCTTCTAGTGAGAACTAACATGACCCTCGAACCTATTTAATTTTCATTCGACCCATTAATCATACTTTCAAGTGATTTTCTCATTAATAAATTAATTTCCATAGAGGTAAAATCTAGACCCATCAAATCAGTTGATTCATTCTAATTGATTGATTTAATCAATTCTAATAACTACGACTCACCCAAAGTACCCAATTAGAAATTCTAAGACAACTAAAATAACATATATATTCGTTTAAGCTAGAAATGGTACTCATCTTCCTTAATTATTAACCCATAAATCAAAGCCCTATTATCTAGCGTTGTTCAACACTTGATAGCTTAGTTACTTATCAAAAAAAAACACTTGATAGCTTAGTTGCTTACCTTTAAAAAAAAATGATGAACCTTTAAGCTTGATTTGGCACTTTGAAGGATAGACTCCTTCTTCCTTATTCTCCATCTCTGGAGACATGAAATAATCCATTGTTAGGAACAAAAATACAGTGGACAATTAGTAATGATGCACTATTGACCTAGTCCAACATGGACCATGTTGTAGAGAACAAGATGAAACCAATAGCCATGATTAGATTAGGGATGACCAATCAATCAATTGGAACCATCATAAAACTTAAGTGCTTCTTAATAGGCACAGACTTTCCCAAATAATACAATATAAATCAATAAGGAAAGGGCCAAATCCTTTGAAAAAGATCTTTATCATTACAACAAAGCATAATTTTTGTCGCGATAATCCCACTTCCAATTCACCACAACATGGTCCATGCGATGTTCAATACGTATCGCACCATTACATTCTATACACTTGGGTAGGGCCCAACATGAATTCACTTCACGTCCTCGGATATCAAACCAAACACCTCCTTTTAAGAGGAACTGTAGTAGAATGCTAGTACCACAACATTCTAGTTAAGTTCCTATTGGAAGTCTTGAGTTTGCATTGCTGGGAACACTAAATAAATCCACATTGGGGCCAACCTAGTACATAATACGTATTGGTGGGATATAGAACGAATCCTACATGGACCATGTTGGGGAAAACGGACCAAATCTAGCGGACTATGGTCAGGGGACATCTTTACATAATTACTCTTGTTTAAGAAAGCTAACCAGATTTAAGATGATAAATTGGTTTTATTTCTAGTTTATTTTCTTTTCCTTTTTCGTACATTTATCTCATTGATTTATTTATATTTAAAAATATTTCAGTAAAGAATATCCTTGTGTTCTTCATCATGTGAGCGACTATGTTAGCTCAACAAATTTTTCAATGGTTTCTATCACTAAAGACCAAAGACTCCAAAAATGGAAGGTAGAGGATAGCTCTACCAAGAAATGTAGATTGTGGATAACATAGTAGTTTATCTCAAAGAAGAAATCTTTCTTTATTGTATATGTTTCACTCAATGATGAGTACGTCAGAGTTGCTTATTTCAATTCGGAGATTTGCAGTAAGCCTGTTGATTATTTAATAAACAGAACCCCATGAAATGTATTCCTAAAATACCATATGAATTGAGGACAAAGAAGATGTCCCCTTTAAATTGAGGTGAAGTTGTAGCGTTGTCCTGCACACATGAGAAAAACTAGAGCTGACAAGTTAGGATCAAGGAATGATAGGTTCAAAAAATGACAACAGATGGTGGAGGTTAACAAAGGAGATTGGAGTGAAGTTTTGCTGGAGGTGGTGATGGTTAGAAGGTGATAACAGATTACGGGGTATAGAGTGGAGGAGATATAGATTAGAATGAAGAGAAACTACGATTTCAAAAAATACCTATGGCTTATCTGTCCTTTTAACTATATTTTCGTTAATCTTAGTTGCTGGACCACCCCCACCCCCTCTTTCTTAAAGATTGCGAAATGAGGAACTAGGATTTCATAAACTATGCAATAAGGTTTAACCATCTTTTCAACTACAATTTCACCAATCCAAGTTGTTGGCCTTACACCATTGGGATTGCACAGTGGACCGTTTATGAATATAACATTCTACTATAATTTACTCCTGTAACAAACATAGGATAAGGCAGGAGTAGTAATCAACCCTGCCTCATTTATAAAAGAAACAGCCTGCATTTCCAACAAGAATATTGGAATGAAGATGACTTAACTGTTGAAGAAAGAACAACAATTACTTTGAAACAGTTCAATAATGAAGTACAACTAAAATAACCAAACAGACGTTTCCAATTTAGAAAAATATTAAATATATTGTAAAGCTCACCTTTAGCTATGAAGTAAGCTCATTCAGTGTGATGAAATAGCATGTCAATTATAACTCTTGGGAATTTAGGAGGCTTGTTATCCAGAGTAAATGAGCTTCTGATAAAGATTCAACTTTCCCTTGAGAAGAGCAGCCTCCTCTATTGATATAATGCATGCTCTCATCCCATTTTTCAAATAGAGTTGCTAATACCTTTCCACTCTTTTCTTGGACAGTTACTTGTACCTGCAAAAGTTAAATTGCTTTGTGCCAGAGCCTAATAAATTTGATGAACATCTATATATATAGCAAGAAACAAGAATCAAAATCATTAAAATGGTTTCACCCCAATCTTTTCTACTTTATTCGTCTCATATAAATGTATTGACTGATGATTCAACTGATCCCAAAGGAAATGACGTTAAAATGTTTGACATATAGTATGTTAAACAGGATATGAGAATATTTAACCGACACAATAGTGTAAATAATATATATAAAATAAAATTATGGACCAAGAAACAATAAAATATGGAAAACAGAAAGATTGAACTGCTTCGGGTATTACAATGAAACCTTCTTTGAGAAAAATCAGAGGCCTTTATCAGGATAATCAGCCTAACAATGGATTTAATACATGACTAGAAGCATGAAAAGATTCGAAGAACAACTAAATGTACACAACATGAAGTTTTTCAGAAGCAAAATAACATTTTTTATATGCCACTTCATTATATGTTGTTCTCTCCTTTCAACTCACTAATCCCAATAAAAAGAGGAAACCAATAGCCAATAAATGAAAAATTCTTGAAAATAATCTTAGTCAAGTTATTCTCCTGCAGCTACAATGGAACATTTCTGATAGCGCCAACACACATTAATTATAAACCACGATATCTTATTATAAACTTACCATCTCCCCATCGATAAACCCAAAATATTCCAAATATTCAAAACACTTCTGCAGAGAAGAGAAGGGCTCATTGCAGTTGACAAGTAGACGCACTTTCGTGAGGTCCTTCCCAAAATTATATTCAATCATTGACCATAAACTCACACCTTTCTCTTTCTCAACTGGGTCTGGCAATTTCTTGACGCTTCATATGAGGAAAGATAGTTCCGGCAGATATAATAGCATGCTCATTTCAACCAACAGCATCAAAAGTATAAAGATCATTTTCATCAGATGAAAATGAAGAAATCCTAAAGTCAGACCCACTGCTTTTGAAAGAGCTCGGCAAAAGAAAATTCATGGCGTCAAAGAAAGTATTGTCTTCTTTCATTATCTGCTTATAATTCACTTGGGACTTTCTGGTTAAAGCATTCAGGAATGCAATGAAATCTGAAAATCAGTTGAATTTCAATGAACCAATTATAATAATCAAAATAATAAAGTTGTAACAACCTAAATATTTCATATTTTGAAGGACAACAGCTAGAAAGAGTGTCAATACTAGTCAAGTACACTTACTTTATTTCATTTATCAAACAACTTGAAATATAACAGCAGGAAACTGATAGATGTGGATGCTTGAAACTTAACTAGGCTATGTTACCACCTAATTACATAGGCTAAACCTAAGTAAAACCTGTTCAGATGCATTACTGCTCAATCATCTCAGCTAAACATGAGAGAAATATATTTGTGTTATCCTGAAATGGACAATCCAATTAGGGAATATGATTATGGACTCAAGGTAGAACATCAATTTCTTTTTTATGTATAAATAGATAATAAGTACCTAATTAAATGTAAACTCAGCTGACATATTAAATACACAAATACTTGTTATCTGAAAACAAAAAAGGCTAGAGTTGTACACAAGCAGGGAGAGGAAAATGTTATTCTCATGAACAAAAAAAATTAATCACGCTATAATTAAGACCAATAAGAAGAAGTGCAGTGAAAAGATTACTTTACAGAGGCACATATTTGAGTAAACAAAACAACTTCAGCATTCTTGCTTATAGCAAAATAAATTAATAGATAGAAAGTAGACAAAATCAATAAGGAGAAAGGGAGGGTAGGGGAGTTTAAAGTTTTTAGAAGTATCATGACCAACATTGAAATTGTTGTCAGTCATTAAAATATTACCACATAAAATATAGTGAGAACCATCACGCTCATACACAGATATAAAAATAAAAACTGATATCTTGCTATAATCTCAAAACCTTGTTCCTTGCACAAAACATAATATGCTCATTGACAACAGATCAGCCAAAATTTTCTTATATCATATGTTGCTGAATTACTGATTCATGGATTCAGTTTCAAATTAAAGACATAAGACTTTGTTGAGCTAAACATTAGTTCTTTCTCCAGACTACATAAGAAACTTCAGAGATAAGGTAAGAGATACAGTGGGGGACAACAAGTCAGGCACACTGAAACTTAATCAAACCACCTGGGTTTACTTGCAAAACTTATAAAACAGGGAGAAGATAGAGGACAGGGCTTCCCTAACAATAACAGAGAGGCATATTTTTCCGTTAAAGTGCAATGGTGTCAATTGCTTATCGTCTAGGTATAAGTTAACAACACGCGTTGAATCATGATTTAGTGTCTTTAGAGAACAAATTTTTGATATCAACATTACATTTGCCTCTTTCAAAGTAAAACAAAAGTGATAACTCAAGCACAACTAAAAGCAAGTCATCTAACAGTAGAAAGACTCAGACCAACAATCATTGTAAAAGATCACAATAAAACCACTTCATGCCTGATGCCAAACTAGGTATAAGTTTCTAGTGAAACTTTTTACCTACCAAGATGCCTCATCTTAGATTAGGTTAATCCTCACATGGATAGATAGGCAATGGAACATGTAGAACATTATTTTTATTTACTTTACTTTGGTGGAATATACAGCATATAGAACCCAGGAAACATTATCCATCCAAGGCATGAATTTGAATGTATTAGTAACACTAACATTCTGTTTTTTTTTTTTTTTAAAAAAACTCCTTATCTTGAGTCTCTTGACTGCTATGTTCTTTCAAGTATCTTGCTCTAATAACAACAAAACGCAAGTCAAAAAGACTCCACGAGGTGAGGAGCGGATGCTTCCACTTCAACAGCATCAATTGATTCTGCAAAGACGCAAATTCATTCTTCATGATCTGCTTACTGTCCTGAATGGCAGCCTCATTCACATTTTCTTCCAACAATTGCTGCCTTAAATTTTCAGGAGACAGAAACATGGCCCGCTGGATCCATTGACTCTCTGTTGGACATTCTTGGGAACATATCCTTAATGGCCTGCGATGCTTCCATCCATGCCACTCACTCTGCTGTCTTTGAACCTATAGAAAAATGCACAAATCATAAAATACAAAACAACACATTTAATGGTTTTATGAGAAGAAACTGCTACCAAGACTTATTAAAAATGTTTTTAAGTAAAGAATATCAGAAAAACAACCTAAAGAAGGTACGCATGGATCATAATTTATTTTTTATAGGTAATCACGTAATTTTATAAATCAAAAGATAATACACAAGAAGTGCATTATCAATTTAAACAAGATTGAAACAATAAGAAATTAGGCAACCCTTTCATAATACTAATAGTTGCAGCCTTAAACCAACTATACAAAATCGGGTAAAACAATTATCTAAACTGCTCTGTCGTCCGTGTTTGATCTTCAAAGCAACGGCCGTTTCTTTCTCTCCACACACACCAAACAATGCATCCTGAAATGAGATTCCAAAAAAATTTGCTATTCTTATCTCGAAATTTTCTCTTCCATGCCCGCACCACCCCCTCTGTACGCCTTGGTAACACCCAACTTATATTTTGCGAAGCCAGAATATCATTCCTAAGCAAACGAACACCGTCACAATGAATGAACAGATGATCAATTGTCTCTCCATCCCACTTACACATATAACACCATTATGTAATATAACAACATTTTCTTCGAAGATTATTCGCCGTTAGCACTTGCCTCCTCACAACCTTCCACGGTAAAAATGCATTGCCATACCCTTTTCGGGAATGAAAAGAACAGAAACAAATAGACTGTACTTTTAACCACGACATAATCAACTAAAACAATATAAGATGATGAACCATAACTAAGTTCAGTTTAAAAGAAAAATCCAAATTGAATACAGAAACAGCCCTTCTGAAAAAAATTTGCTTGCAAAGAATGATTAAAACTACACCGAAATAGTTAACTCTGTATAAAATCCCAGAAACGCCGTTACCCACTATGGTCAAAATTTCCTTCGTCGTTACGTTGATTTCGTTTGTGGTGGTTTTTGCCACCCGCACCACCGTTGCTCCGTCTTTCGTCATCCCAACGGCAGCGGGAGAACCGGGGGTAGAGTGGAGGGTGGCGCGGGCAGTTGGAACAGGGAAGCTGGAAGAGAGTGACGGGTGGGCGAAGGAGGTGGAGGAACGTGTCAATGCGGTATAAGGATATTTATATTTAAAAACAGACAAAAAAACAAAACAAAATATTTAAAAGGTATGTCCACCGAAAATATTACTTAAATTCCTTGGGAAAATCACACTATGTGTCCTAACATTTTTAATTCATCACAATTTCATCCACATTATATTCGAATAACACGTTATCATCTTCAATCTTTGAGTGTTTACTTCTGAATATGTGCTATCGAAATTTATTGGAGATGAAAGTGCGAAAAGTGAAAAGATTGGGGACCCATATTGTGATTTACGATTAATTCTTCTCCCTTTTGTCTTTTTTCCTTCTAGGGTATATATTTTACATTCATATCACGATTTTTAATGCACCATATTTTGATTTAAATAAAGGGATTCTTTGTTAAAAAGCCTAGTCAAATAATGAGTTTGGTTAAAACAACCAATCTCAATGTTTCTTGGCCAAATGGCCTTCAATTACCAAAAACAATAAATAAACAATATCAAATATTCAAAATCCCCTCACCATGGAAAATACTCAAACACCCCTCTCAATCCAATTAATTCCTCGATCCACCTTCCCTTTCATTTACAAAAATAAAAAAAAAAAATCAACAATT
>CAIGRE010286383.1:0-10521 GCA_903798275.1 Fraxinus angustifolia subsp. syriaca
TTTAAAAAAATTTAGATTTGTCATGAATAAAAAAAAAAAAAAATCGAGCCTACTTGACTCAGAAAGGTCCGAGTTGAAATTAAAGCTCGGCTCGGGCAAAAAAAGAAAAAAAAAGGAACATTTTTTACTCGAAACGAGCTCGATCAAAAAGTTTCGACTCACGACTCGATTCGTTGACACTAGAGATGACAATGAGGTAGGTTCGGGGTGGGGCACCCTCGCCCCGCCACTCCCACTCCCACACCTCGCACTGCCCCGCCTTAGATGAGACGGGTTCGGGGCGTGGGCTTGCCCCATTTTCTGCCCGTTTATCTTTATTTTTTTTAAAAAAAAATTTCAGTTAACTATTTTTTTTTAATTTGTAGTTAATTAATTTTTTTATTCTTCACAGGACAGGTTCGAGGCACTTCGGGGCGAGGCACCCTCGCCCCACCAATCAGTCGGGGTTGACACCTCTAATTAAAATGGATGGTACAACTACGTAACTACTTAATAAAGTTAAAGGGGTTTGAGATTAATATTCTTGCGGATCAATGTTGCAATTTTCTTGAACAAGAGACCCAAAAAATCCAAACTCATTCCGACCCCAGTCCTACTAGATCACTACCTCCAGATTTAGCTCTTTCTTTCTCACAGCATATAAATTCTGTGATTCTCAGTTGCCTGCCCAGTTCAATCTTTTCATATTTACAGATTCTCATACAGATTTCAAAAGCAGGGAGTGATTATATATTTGATGAGGCCAATCTGTTTGTGAAAAAGCTTACTTCAGATCAGCTTTGCTGAGTGGTGCTGCAGCCATTAAGTGCTCGAGTTTCCTTTCTCAGGTAATGAAGGAAACACATACTTGCAGGGAAAGTCCTTTCCACTTTCTTCTTTGCGCAAATCATTATCATTAGCCGCGTGTTTGAAGAGCTTAAAATGGGCTTTTTTTTTTTTTTTTTAAGGCATAGTGACCTTACCATACTATCTGTGAACTTTTTTCCTTTCTTGATCTGTTGAAATTGCTAACTTTGTCATTCATTCTCAATTTCTTTTCCACATTTGATCAAATTATGGGCTATTGTCTTGAATCCATTTGCTTCCTTCAACTTTATGTGCTGTATGTCATTTCTTGGTTCAGTGATGCATATCAAATCTTAAGATCTATGCAACAATAGTACCACACACACAAGATTATACCTTTTTATGCTTGTTCTCTTTCGCGTGTGTGTAACTCCATGGAAAGATCACATTGAACTAATATCATATTGGATCTCGAAGTTAGTAGTTTGAATTGAGTGCAGTTCACAAGAACAATTTTGTAGAACTTCAGACTCATAGACGCTAGCTACCTGAGAACTGGTATTTCTTTGTTTCAGTTGTATGGTTGTACATTCATTGTTTGTAGAAAAAGATTCAGGATGGTTATATGTGGGGTTCAATAATTTTAATAAATATTCTATTTTATTTGAAATTGAACTCATTATCTGTAATCAAACTGCGTATTTCTTGTGAATACATTTGGGATCAATCTTGATCAAATGCTTGTGTGCCCCAACATGGGTTGTATCTTTACCTTGATACTAGAGTCGAGCCTTTTATTTGCAGCGCATCTACTGTTCATCTGTGACAGGTTTTCACTTTCTACTAAAGTTTTGTTACACTAACCATCATAGTTTAACTCTGTATATGCAGTACGAGACACTTATTTTTCAGTGGTAATCCCTTTAGGGTCTACCCTGATAGTTGATAAATACTCCTTTCTTTAGTTTTTTTTTTTTTTTNNNNTTTTTTTTTTTTTTTCCATCATTTCAATCCACCCCGAGTCCTGCATAACGGGGACACTTGTCAAGATATAAAGGCCTTGCTTCACTTAAGAAAAAACAAGAATTACTTTTAAGAATTTGGGTATTTCACCTAATGCCAAGTGCTTATAGATTGGAGTCTTAAGGTGCCATATGATTCTATTCCTTTAATTGAAGCATTACGATGGAACCCTTAAGTAATTATTGTCTCCACAGAATTAGAAATAGTAATGATGGATGGGTCGATGATTTTACTGATGCTGTTTGCTAATGTCATGCATTATAGAGAACTTCTGGATGCGATCCTGACCTCATATGGCTTCTAAGCATCACCTGCCAAGCAGTAGAGGAAGAAGTCCAGTGTCTATATTCATAGTACTTGGTCTGTGCTGTTTCTTTTACTTATTGGGTGTATGGCAAAGGAGTGGTTTTGGAAAGGGAGATGGTTATGCAATGGAGATGAATAGGCAGCAACTTAACTGCAATGTAGTTTCTACTCTGGACTTTGAACCACATCATAATTATGTGCCGAATTCGGGCTCCTCTGAGCCCATAGACAAAGTTTTTGAGCCATGTGATGTCCGATATACTGACTACACTCCTTGCCAAGAACAAGATCGAGCCATGAATTTTCCAAGGGAAAATATGATATACAGAGAGAGGCACTGTCCACCACAAGAAGAAAAATTACACTGCCTTATTCCGGCACCGAAAGGATATACAATTCCATTTCCTTGGCCGAAAAGCCGTGACTATGTTTACTATGCTAATGTCCCTTTCAAAAGTTTGACAGTTGAGAAGGCTAATCAAAACTGGGTGGAGTTTCAAGGTAATGTGTTTAAGTTTCCAGGAGGAGGGACAATGTTCCCTCAAGGGGCAGATGCTTATATCAAAGAACTTGCAACTGTGATTCCACTTTCTGATGGCTCCATTCGAACAGCTCTAGACACTGGATGTGGAGTATGGTCCTTTTCTTCTTTGTTTCTTCTTATATTTTCAAATTCAGAACTGCCTATGCTCGTCATCAAATATCTTGCTTGTATAATTATGGGGGTTTTTTTTTTTTTAGGTTAGATCATTTAACTCGAATGACATATTATTACTTAAGTTGATGCATTATTAATAAAGTGTTTTGAAACTTTGCTGTCTATTTCTCAACTTGCGTACTTGCATTTTTCTACATATTATAATTACACAGGGTGAGCTAAACAAGTAGGCAAAAATTTTATTAGCTACATATTTAGTTGCTTTATTGGATTAGCTGTACTCTATTTAGGAGTCGTTTTAATTCCTGTGTTAGATTGAGTGAAGTATGAGTGCAAAGTGTGAAATTCGAAATTCAAGAGATGTACACCTTTGTTTTAGGAAGTAGAATTAAAGGGAAAAAATGTGATTTATTGGATTATACTTCTTTCCATATTAAATTTTATTTGCCTTAAAGGGTTCAAATTCTGCGATGAAAATGGAACTTAGCGAATGTGGGCATACCTGTAGAACAAAGCATTTAAATCATGCATTGTGTATTTTATCTCTGGAAAGAACATTAGGAACATGCTATTAAGAACTATTTTAAATTTACTTTACTGTTAGTTCATTTTAAATTTGGGAACTGTGTTTGTTGCTATTGCAATGTGTTTAGGATAGAATTCTATCACCATCATGATTGTCTCAAACCCCCTCTCTATAGTTGACATATTTACTGATAACAATGCTTTTTGCTACACCTTGATGAGGGTTTTATAATTTGAAGATGTTTTGATGTTTTTTTTTCCCTCTGCAAGAGTCTTATAAATCATGAAGTAGTCATCACCCTAATTATGATGTTTTGTTGTGCAAAATCTGGTATAGTATTGAATCTTACAAGTTGAAGCTATTCTTATCCTTCTGAACTAGTTACACTGATCATGATAAGGTTGCAAGCTGGGGGGCTTACATGCTGAAGAGAAATGTGCTAACAATGTCATTTGCACCAAGGGACAATCATGAGGCACAGGTGCAATTTGCATTGGAGCGAGGTGTGCCTGCTATTATTGGGGTTCTTGGATCAATAAAACTTGCATTCCCATCAAGAGCATTTGATGTGGCACAGTGTTCCCGGTGCCTGATACCCTGGACAGCTGATGGTATGTAGTAGAAGCAACAATTATAAATAAAACTAATCAAATCTTGCTCCACCTTGTGTATTCAATGCGTAACATGTGAGGTAGACAGTAAGAAAAATGAGATAATATATGATTTTTTGAATATTTTCTGACCAATTTCACTAAGAAAATTATAACCCTCATGATGTGATTTCGAATGCCAAAGTGAAATCTATCAGGGTTCTCTTAATGGTTTCGTGGTTTTACATGCCCAACATACTTCTTCCTAGGTTACATCTTTCATCTTATAGAATACAATTCTGGGTTTAAACTTACTATTTTTTTGAATATGAAATTTTTGATGTGAAGTTAACGCTTCATCCATTTATTGTAAACCCAACAACTTCAAATTAGTTCTATATTAGTTTTTGAAATACACGAGGAAGAGCTCCTAGAATAAAGTGGGATTCGTATGCAGTTCTAAAAGGGCTAAAAAATTTCAAAAAAGAAAATCTTGAATGGAATGAAAATCATTTCATCTGGTCATTATAATTAGACCCCATTTCTATATCTAAGCATGGAACCAATTTTTTTTAGTCAAGCGCATTAACTCATTGGAAGTGTTCTTCAATTTATAGGTGGCACTTATTTAATGGAAGTTGATCGAGTGCTAAGACCTGGTGGATACTGGATCTTATCTGGTCCTCCAATCAATTGGAAGACATATTATCGTACATGGAAAAGGACAAAAGAGGACCTGAAGGCTGAGCAATCAAGGATTGAAGAGCTGGCCGAATCCCTTTGCTGGGAGAAAAAATATGAGAAAGGAGATCTTGCCATCTGGAAGAAGAAAATAAATACCAAGTCTTGCAAAAGGAAATTTGCGAAGTTTTGTGAGTCATTGGATGCTGATGATGTGTGGTGAGTTAATTGCATCTAAGAGTTTGAAGATAGCTTTCCATTTGTACTCTCCCATGTCTGATAGAGCACGTCTGGCTAATTTACCCTTGATTGTCCAACAATTTTTGTGAAACTGTTGGTACATGACTAGTGAAACTCTTGCAAATTATTTGAACTTTAAAATCTTATTTTGTTTTTCTTAATTCTTGTGGAATGATTATGATAGGTATAAGAAAATGGAGGGATGCGTAACTCCCATCCCTGAGGTGAAGAGTGCCAACCAAGTAGCTGGAGCGGAGTTGAAGAAGTTTCCAGCTCGTCTTTATGAAGTTCCACCTCGTGTAGCTAATGGAGATGTTCCTGGAGTCACGCCTGAATCTTACGAAGAGGATAATAAACTTTGGAAGAAACGTGTGAATGCTTACAAAAGGATAATTAAGTTACTTGGCACCAATAGATATCGAAACATAATGGATATGAATGCTGGCCTTGGAGGTTTTGCTGCTGCCTTGGAATCATCAAAACTGTGGGTAATGAACGTTGTGCCGACTATTGCTCAGAATACTCTTGGTATCATCTATGAGAGAGGCTTAATTGGCATAAATCATGACTGGTACATACTTGACTTTTTCACCTTTTCTATAGTAAACTGAAAATCCAATATGCAAAAATGAGGCAAATCCCAGACTTGGATCTTAAATGCCTAAATCTTTTTCCAGGTGCGAGGGGTTCTCTACTTACCCAAGGACGTACGATCTACTTCATGCTAGTGGAGTCTTCAGCCTGTACCAGGACAAGTAAGCAAACTCTAACTCTAGCACTATAGGCAATGCATAATTGTTTAATGGTTAAAGTTGGAAATAATGTATTTAGTTTGGCAGTAACACGAGAGTCACTTTTAAAATAAGTAACGTTGATACTTAAAAATAAGAAAAAAGTATCAAAACAAAATATGTTTCGACACAAAAGGTTACTTTAAAACTTTTGACACAAAAAGTTACTTAAAAACTAACTTTTGCTTTTTTTAGTTTTATTTTCAAGCTTAGCCAAACCTGCAAGTGGGTTTTCTTCTTTACCACAGTTGTAAGCTTTGAATTCATTTTTATCATTGCTGCTAAGTCATCTGAAGTAACTATTGTTATAAGCTCTGTACATTATGTTGTTGAACATGTGGTTGACAGGTGTGAATTTGAAGATATTCTCTTGGAAATGGATCGTATTTTACGGCCCGAAGGGACTGTCATTTTCCGAGATGAAGTCGATGCCTTGAACAAGGTTAGCAAACTTGCCAGAGGCATGCGATGGGAGACGAAAATGGTGGATCACGAGGATGGCCCTTTAGTACCTGAAAAAATACTTATCGCTGTCAAGCAATATTGGGTTGCTAACGGCACATCCACAGACGAATGAATGCCTGAGTATGGAACTCACAATACAATCGTAATAGATTGTAAATTACATTGTTCTGTTTGAAGAAAATATAAAATTTTGAACCATAAGACATAGAATGTGCAAGTTTGTAATGTTGCATTGCACCGCCTTTGGTGTAAGAAAAATTGTTACATATTGAGGGAATGACAAGAAAGAATGAACAGATCTACAAATAATACAGGAAAATTTCCTGTGACTGTTAAATTTGAAATGACGTTAGTGAGCATTATGCTATTTATTGTGTCTTCTGGAATGTGTTTATTTTCCACGTACAAGATTAAAAAGGTTGAGAACGATACTCCTGTGAAAAATAGGTTGAATACTTAAACATGACGATGGCCCTACGTGGCTCGAACTCATTGGACTCTGAATTAGGGAATTGTTGTCACCTAGATCGACTATGATAACAACATTATTCTTTACAAAAAGAAGAAAATTCCCATAATCTTATAAGTTTAGGAATAATGTTTTTATCACCGTCAGTGATGAGCACCTACTGACTCATTGTTCATTAAAATTAATTCCAACAAGTCGACTAGTTGAGGAGTCATGTTATTTATCATCACTTGTGATAGTCACTAGCCTACGTGGCATTGGAACTCCATTTAACAATGAGGTAGTGAACCTATTGTAACCTAAACCAACGATCATCACTGGTGACTACAAAATAATATTATTTGTAAGCAATGCTTACAAATAACATTATTCGTGGTTATAAATAGCTGTACTTAGTCCTAGAGCCAAGAAAGAAGAATGAACTTGTTATGTCAACATTTCACTAATGCTGAAAGAAACTAAAAATGTAGTGGTAGCAGCCGGAAAGAAGAAGCATCGGATTGTTGGGTTAAGAATCCGGTGGTTGTAGTGAAAGATTTAAACAAATATCAAGTTACTACTAAACCTTGTGGATCAGGTCAAGAATAGTAAACTTGAGGTGCCTCATTAATACAATCTGTCCCTCCCTGGCAAAATAATTAGAATAATTCTTCACCGGGGCCCCTCATTGTAGCGATGGGTCCCACCCATTGTATTAAAAAAAAAATGTGGCCTCCATCCCCCATGTGTGTAACCTGGTAACAGGCCCTGTAATAGTAGCAAGGTTCAAATAATTATGAGATTAAGGTGTCCACTAATGATATGATCAGTGGCAGACATAGAGATTTTGGGTAAGAGAGTAAAATCTAACTAATATCATACCATGTGTTAAATTTTCTAATAAAATAATGTAAACTATATTGATAATTTGTCGCGCAAAAATTATCAATGTTAGTGAAATAATTGCAAAATTTTAAAGAAAAAACGACTTAGATGCCTCTTTTTAAGACGCTTGTTTGACGCACTTTGAACTATTTTCAATGTATGCTTGGATCATTCGATATGTCTATGATGCAGTTCTCGAAATGAGTTTCGAGATGATGACATCGATTTGTGGATTTGACTAACGTACGATCTACGGTTGGCCATTACGCATGCCATTAATGATGTAGAAAATTAGGTCATGAATACTTCTAAATGGTATTAAGAATATAATATTTTGACTTCATTTGTCATCATGTAATAACTTTTATAATTGAGACAATAAGAAAGAAAAAAAATTGCCCAAACGTTGGGGGTCACGTAGCCTAGCCGCCCTTGGCACGAAGTGTAAACAAGAATAAATATGAGATTAGAAATTCAAGCGAAGAACATTTTCCATTGTTTATACTCGTATTCATAAGCATAGGCCCGATATCGTGCTCCCAATCGACAAGATAAAAACTTCCAACTAGTAGTAAGAGAACATTACGTGAATAAAGCATTGCTTTGAAATAAAAACCTAAGCAAAGAAAAACTCTAAAACCTAAACACCCTTGCTTAACCGTGCAGGAGATAAAATAAAGAGTTCTGCTAGTGAGAGAGGGCCACGTCGGCCATGTCTCTCCAGGGGGCGCCACATGTTCGTCCATCCATATTTTTGTATTTTTACTTATTTGTTTATTCAATCTGAACCCAAACCTTCCACTGAAGCAAGCCAAGCTAGTTGGCTCGCACCGTTGCCATGGCTAGGTCTTGTCTCTCTTTAATGTTCCTTCTCCCTATCAGGTAAACATTTTTTCTTAATGCATTGGGGACGAAAAAGTGAACCAAATGGCTATTAAGTATTACCTCGGAAGGAATAAGAATAAGGAAAGTTTCAGTGTTAGTCCGCAACCTTTATCAGTTATAGCAACTTGGTCCTCAACATTTTAATAGTGTTGTTTCATTGGAAAGATCAGGGACTAAGTTGTGAAAGTGCTAAAGGTTAGAGGCTAATTGTTTTTGAAAAAAGCACGTGATTAAGAAATTTCAACAAGTAGGAAACAAAAATTTATGAATAAAGTAATTTGTATAATCTTTGTTGACAATTCATGTGTTACCAAGATCCATACTGTTAATTTAAAAAATAGATTTTAAAATGAATGACGTAGATTTCCGTTAAGTCATGATTGTCAACGAAGTTGTCAAACATGATTGTACCACTTCTAAGCTGGTACGGAATAAGATAATTCTATTTTCAAAATTTCATATTAATGATTGATATACCTAAAATGTCATTGTGAACTTGAGAACAAATTTTCTACAATTAGTTGTAGTTAAATTGCTCAAAGATAATAATAGTTGCTTGAATTGCTCAGCTGAGACTAGAAATTTGAACAAAAGAGATTCGGTATTGAGCTTGAGAGACTAGTGATCTCCTGTTGTGCTCACAAGGATTTTCAAGCAGGAATCTTATGAAGCCAGTTCAGGTTTATATCTTCTTTTACCACATTGATCTCTAACCTATCTAGATAATCCTTGTAGAATTCCCACAAATAGGCTGTTTCGTCGTCACATATCACACGTTCTAACTGCACAAGATCCATTACTGAAGGCGGCAGCTCAGATAACGCTGTGCAACCCACCATGCGTATTGTTCGCAGTCCACATAAGTCACCTAGCAGCTCTGGCAAGTGGTCCATTTCCACACAGTCCGACAAATCAACGAACATCAGTTTACGGAGTCCAGAAATTGATTCTGGCAACTCTAGAAGTTGTGTACAAGACTGAAGACTCAGCACTTCTAAATTTGTCAAATTTTCCAGTTCTGCAGGAAGAGTAACCAACTCTTGACAGTATCTTAAGTTGATCTTCTTAAGATGGATAAGGCCGCAAAACCATGCTGGTATTTCAACTAAGTCGTCACAATACTCGATATTGATCTCATTGAGAATTGGCCATGTATCAGAGATTGAAATTGTGGATACTTCGAATGCCTTCCCGATCTCACACATGACCATGGATATTTTCTGCAAATTTTTTAGCTGCAGAATGGAAGTAGCAATAGAAGGGATGGAAATATTCTCCAACCTAAGTCTCTTTAGATTGACAAACTGACTGGGCAGTGGAAAGTTTTCTAGGTATGCTCGGGTGAAACCATAATTTGTCACTAATAAAACTGTCAGGCGGCTCATTCTCTCCATAAATGATGGTAAGGTATAGATTTTGGTTTGAAAGTTCAGTATTAAAACCTTAACATCAGGTAGTTGCACGTTAGACCAGTTTGAGCAGAATGCATCATCTGCAAAAAGGAGGGTAAAATTATCTATCAAGAAAACGCGGATGACAGCATATCATAGCTATAATTGAAAAGAGAAAATAGATATATTACTGACCTGTAGAGATGGACAAAGTGCGGGCATTGATGGGCTGCTGCTTTTGATCAGTTAGCCACTCAGGGAAGGCATTCCCATTTATTTCCACGACGAGTCGCTCTCTCCTTTCTATGGAACCTTGTCTACTTTGGTGGATAGCCAACTCCCTCAGAAGATCATGTTGCATGACAAAATGCTCTTTGCAATAGTCAATGGCATCCAGGTCATCATTTCTGAAAACCAGAATGAGATAAGTTGATCAACGAAATTTTTGTTTAAGAAACCTAGAAAACAATCTAGAAATACAATTTTTGCATTTGAACATATGCAAAAATAATTGTATTAATGGAAGTGAAGGGAAAAGAATATCCCATATTACAATATGAACTAGGCAGTAATATAATTACATTGTTACAACAGATATCAAACAGAGAAGCAATATCACTGAAACACTTGTGCTCTGCTGGATAATTCGGGATTTATATTTTTCATTTTTCTACACTCACGAGGGTAGGGATGAGGGCAAAGGATGGATCAAATGAACTGCATAAAGGTTATGTTGTTAGCCTTGCAGCCACATCATCTAAGTTCAGTTCACATTGTATTTCTTTTGTTATTGTAGCATCTCAACCTGGATAATTCTATGCCACTTTCAGATTGTCTTCATTCCTA
>CAIGRE010286446.1:0-16743 GCA_903798275.1 Fraxinus angustifolia subsp. syriaca
ATAGATTTTCCATTAAAACAAGAAATTCTGTTAGTTTTTCCGTTAAAACAAGAAATTCTGTTAGTTTTTCCATTCAACCAATAAATTCTGTTTCATACACACTTATTATATAGAAGAGATTTAATTTTTAATCACACATTTTGGATTGGATGAACTTAAAAAAGTATCTTAGCCAGGCGAGACTTGAAAGGTCTTTCAAACAAGCATTTGATGCAACATCTAGAGCCATGTTGAATTGCATAACATATAGCCACAATATGGTTCTTGTTGAGATCATCTACTTTTCAGTCTCATGGGGTCTTAATTAAAATTAATTAAGAAATTAGAGTGTTCACGATCACGAGTTATATATAAAATGGTTCTAATTAATCTAATACATGTCTCTCGATTAAAAAAAAAACGTTAATTAAGATCATGTTTAGCAAAAAAAAAAAAATTAGATTATAAATTGTGGATCATGAGAAATGCAGTGACTAATAATTGGATAAAATATGTAAAATTACGTTTTCTACAAAATGTATGGATAAAAAATGGAGTTTGCCTAAGAGGAAATTACACAAAATCAGATTTTTAAAGATTCGATTTCAAAAATCAGACATTTTATTTTAAATATTAAATATTAATTATATAATTTTCATCACAAACCTTAATGAATTTCATCTTAATTTTCTTTCTCCTCCTCTCTTCTCACTCTCTCTACCTTCTCTCATCTCCCGTTCATACTCAGTCCCCAACTTTTTAATTCAATGAAAAAATAAGTGGATATAAAAATTACAGAAAGAAAGCTAGAGTTTTAATGGCTGTGCAATTGTTTGGAGGATAGGGGAAGCATGAGTTGTTGAAAAGGAGTGGTTAATTTCGTTTTCCCTGCAACCCATTTATCTTTCCATCCTTTCCAATTCTCTCACTCTCTGATCTCCTCACTCTTCGCGCGGATGTCAGCCTCCATGCGGCAACCTATTGTCAAGTCCAAACAGCCCATTCTTAAATACAGCAGCGCAGATCATCGGAAGCTTTGCAGATCTCGGGTAAGGCCATTCCTTCACTATGAACGCTACTGAAGGCTCTATAGATTGTGGTTGCAGCGATGTAGATTGTGGTGGTGATGGCGTAGTGGCTGCAACGACTTAGATCGCGGTGACGATGTTTTTTTTTTAATTGTTGGATGGGTGGCAGTAGTTTCATGTTTTGGTGACTTTGGGGTGATGTGGTGATAGCTGTGAGATGGTGGTGGTGGCACTACTGGTGGTTACAGTGAGGTATTGACGATGATGATGGCACTGGAGGCGACTGTTTATGTGGTGGTGGCGTTGGTGGAGGTAGTCAGATTTTGTTGCTTGCGATTTGTTGTTTGGGTGGCGATTTTTGGACGGCGATTTTGTTGATTTTTGGGAGGCGATATGTTGTGTGCGTACTTGTTGGTGCGGTGGTAACGATGGTTTTGTTGGTGGTTGTGGTGGCGAGGTGGTGGTGTCAGTGGATTTAAATTTGAAAAATTGTTGGAGGTGGTCGACAACGATGATGGTAAGATTGAGGGTTTTTATTGGTTGTAGGATGTGGGTGGAGGTGGACGTGGACGTGGAGGTGGTGGTGGTACGACAATGGGGTTTCGGTTGGTGACAGTGGTAAGATGGTAATTACAAGTGATGGTGGTGGTCACAAATTATTTGATTGTTTGTAATCATTAAATTGATTAATTAGTGATCAATAAACAAATTGTGATCAACGAAAAAGATAAATTGTGATTAAAAAAATAATGTGTGACCTAAAAAATTGTTAATTTGTGACTAATAATTTGATAATTTGTGACTTATAATATTTGTGACTTGTGACCATAAATAAATTGTGACGTTCAATTTTTGATTTGTAATCGATGAACAAATTTTGATTTATAAATTTTTTGAATTGTACGTTAAAATAATTTGTGATGTATAAAATTTCTGATTTGTGACCAATGAATAATACGTGACTTATTAATTTTATAAATTTGTGGTCGACGAACAAATTGTGACTTATAAATTTTTTGAATTGTGACGTTAAAATAATTCGTGATGTATAAAATTTGTGATGTGTGACCAATGAATAATACGTGACTTATTAATTTTATAAATTTGTGATCGATGAAAAAATTGTGACCTATAAAATTTTCGATTTGTTATTGTGAAATAATTTGTGACCTATAAATTTTTTTTATCGTGATCAAATTATACAGAAATGTGACTTTAATATATTTAATTAATTAATTTATAAATAAAACTTCAAAATATCTAAAATTTGAAATTTTAAACTAAGTTGTTAAATTTAAAATGGGTAAAACTAATTTTGCCCTTTCACTAATTTGCACTTAAGTTGTGCAAATTGTACAGTGAGTGGTATTACAAATGGGCCCACCGGCCCCAAATTTCAAACAAAAATCCTGTCTTCGTCTGTCCAAAAGTCACGGTCTGTGTACAAATTATTGGACCTCTTTCATTCCCGTACCAAAAAAAGATAAAATCTCTTTCAACAATTGTTATAGGCCAAATTAAACACAATGAAAGGAATTTTTTTCTTTTTTGGACCATAATCTACCGCAAATAAAAAATTCTCCAACTACCAACCTCCAATTCTGCAGCTGCTCATCACTCTGGGTCTGTTCTACTGAGTTATATTTATTTTTTGGAGTAAATTAAGCTGTATTTTTTAAAATGAATTTAGCTTTAATTGCTTTGTTCTATTCAGTTAATT
This sequence comes from Fraxinus angustifolia subsp. syriaca, assembly GCA_903798275.1. Classification (NCBI taxonomy): domain Eukaryota; kingdom Viridiplantae; phylum Streptophyta; class Magnoliopsida; order Lamiales; family Oleaceae; genus Fraxinus; species Fraxinus angustifolia. The sequence goes on from CAIGRE010286446.1 coordinate 2,728, forward strand.
ACAGGACTTGGTGAGAGTGAATGATCGGCTGAGTGATAAGATGGAGAGTAGAGTACCGGCCCGATTTGCTGGAACCGAGATTCATGGTTTCCGAACTATGGATGGTATGCACACATATAAAATTTACTGTGTGTAATTTTGTGTATTTGAATATTTGATACTTCGGGGAATTGGATTTGGGGTTGTCTTGGGTTTTAGAGTTTTTACTTATTTTCACTCATTTTGTACTGATGTTAGTAGCTGGAGTTAGATATTGGGGGAAAAGGAAATACATTCAATTGATCTTCATTTTTTATTTTTTTAGTGTTAAGTAGAAGAAAACTAAGCAATTAGTACGAGTTAGAAGAGCATGTTTGGCTGATGCTTAAAAGTTAATTTATAAGTAAAGAAAGTTTTTGTGGGGAAAAAAAGTGAGTTTGACATTCGCATTTGGCAAATTAAGCAACTTAACAATACATTTGACTTCATGTTCAGCACAACCAAAAATGTTACAAGTGCATGAAAATTTTACCTCAGACAACCGAATTGTTGCCAAAATGTAATTTTTCTTCATAGAAAGAAATGATTTCATGATTTTTTTTTTATATTTTATTAAGAAATGTGCCACAATGTTTAAGTAATAGCTACCTGTTGATAGGGAGTTTTGCCAAGGTATTGCCTGTACGGATTGATTAGTTTTGATTTGTTTATGTAAAGTATCTTTTACTATTATGCTTCTTGATTATAAGTAAATCAGATTCCATTTTCTAGTTTGTTTTCAATATTTTGTCAAGCTTAACCAACGCTCCTCGTATGGACAGATTTGGACATGAGCAATATAATGGTGGAAGCTAATGCAAGATGGCTCAGACCAAATGAGATTCAAGCTATACTCTGTAACTACAAATATTTCACCGTTAACGTCAAGCCGGTGAATTTGCCAAAAAGTAATACATCTGTACATTTACAGAACTTTGTATTTTTTTCGACGATTGAATGAACAGTGAAAACTTAGGGGATGCCCTTTCATAAATATAAATATAGGTTTATATATGGGAGCTGAAGTGGATACCGAAGGTATTATGGTACCATTTTAACTAATCTTTATCTTATTGTGATAAAATAGGTGGCACAATTGTGTTATTTGACCGTAAGATGCTCCGCAATTTTAGGAAAGATGGCCATAACTGGAAGAAGAAGAAGGATGGAAAATCTGTCAAAGAAGCTCACGAACACTTAAAAGTGAGGTCTTCNCTGTCAAAGAAGCTCACGAACACTTAAAAGTGAGGTCTTCTTGTTCTTGAATATTGGCTAAAATAGAAAGATGTCCTTAATAATACTGTCTATTCCTCCTCCTGGCCCGCCATGGCAGGGCATTAGCTATTTTTTTTTACAGGTTAATCTATCCGCATATACTTGATTTATGTAATTCTTTGTCAGAATGAATGAAAACCTTTTTGGCCTTGAAGTAATATGAGTTATTGTTAGCCAAGTCAGTTAACATGTGGCATTTACACGTGCTTATTCTAGCTCATCTGACAGAAGAGTTTCCATCAAACTTGCAGCTTGAAAGTGTTTTCTATTATTATATATCCATGGATCATGATGCTTCTTGCTTTAAGAATAATTTGGAAACTGTCAGCCTGACATGTTGGTATGGGGGTGGGGGTGGGGGTGGCAAGATGAAATTATTGCATTACCTGCAGGATGGTGCTTGAACAAATGTTGATAGGGGCCAAAGAATTATCAGTGCATTCTATGAATTGAACTTCAAAGATGCCAATTAAAAACTGAATTGATGTGTTTGTAAGGAAGATATTAATGATGTTTCTTCATCTATTTATTAATGATATTCATTTCAGGTGCAAGTAGTTAATAACAAGTGATTTCGCACAAGATGGACAGCTTTCATTTGTCATTGAAATTCTGTCATGCATTTCTCTATGGAAGTTTTGTGTTAATTTGAATATACAAGTACTTATCACAGGAAAAAAAATGCTAAAAAAGAGTATAGAAGAAGAATATGTTAATGTATTGAAGCTTGAATAGAGTAAAAGAGATGAGGTTGTTATACTCTAGCTGCATACAAATTGCAACATCTTGGAATTAATTAGATCTTTAGGATTCTTTCAAGGAGATTTACTCTACATTAAGCATCTACCTGTTTTTGTCTGTTTGTTTAGAAATTTAATACGAGGGGTTATTGAACTTCCATTTTATTTTAATTTTTCCTTTCACCCCTGTTCATAGTCCCGTTCTTTATTTTCTTTTTCTGTTTGTGACGCAAAGCCTTCATTGTTAAGATAAAACAAATACCTCTATTTTTTTCCCATGAAGAAGATTTTGCATTTTTACAAGTTGATTATGAAATATTTTGTAGTTGGTGGTATTTACTAACAAAATTGGCATTAATTTTGTTTGTTGTACAGGTCGGTGATGATGAACGAATTCACGTATACTATGCTCATGGAGAAGATAACCCAACCTTTGTTCGCAGATGTTACTGGCTACTGGACAAGTAAGAAATAATTAAACTTTTGCAATTCTTTTATGCATTAAATACTGTCATGATAAATATTATCATGTAGATTGGTATTTTCATTGATAGCTATGTTTGTCGCAGGACACTGGAACACATTGTCCTAGTTCATTATCGTGAAACTCAGGAGGTATATCTCTTGTGCCTAGTGAGACTCTTTTATTTAGTTCTTTGTGTATGTGTGTGTGTACAGTGTATTCATGTCTTTAGTCTGTGTATATTTTGAAATGTAGTATAGTGATGTAGAAAATTGAGCATATTGCTATGACATGATGACCTTACTTGATTCTGGCTATATGCGATGACATTGTAGATGGTATAATATGAATTTGCTAAATTTTTGTAAACCAGATTTCTATGCATGAACAAGAGGACCTGTTCATTCGATGGAATTTCCTAGGCTTCGATGGAGATAAGTTCTATAGAGACATATCACCAACATCTGAAAAACCAATTGCCCATTATGAAGCCACACGCATTAACCACAAGTTTGTCACTTTGTAAGATCTCACACTTAACATAAATCGAAAGGAAAAGTTGTTAAAAAATTCATCTAAGGGCAGCTTCAATGTCCTGTATAAGAATTTCTTAGTTGTGTTATCTTGTACTGTTTTTCTTTTTACTCATTGAGATACACTGGTAGTTTATCTATTCGTAAGTTCTTTATGCGTGCGTGTGTGTTGTGTATTTTATTGTATATAGATATTTCATATTTCAGCATGACCTCGTTATCCTGAAACCTGTCTGCAAATATGGCTTACATATTTGAAGTAACAAATGATGTCAACTCATGATACAGTCGCAGATTTCCCCCGCCACACCTGTGAATTTTGATTCTAGTTTAGCCGTCTCTCATCTATCAGAAGAATCTGATTCCACGATTGACCGGTTATCTTACGCTGGCAGCAGATCAGGTTTGGGTGATTTATATTCTGTACAATGTCATATTGTATCATGCAATGAAGTTAATTGCTCACATTTCACCTGCAGCATAAGAGATTTAATTGTTTGGATGTGAGATTATAATGAAAACCTTATTTTTGGAAAGGCAGTAGCTGATAACAACTGGAAAGAAATGCAAAATCATTTTCTAGGACAACATACAGTAGCATTTCGTAATCAAATGAAGTTGGTAATATTTGTATCGTACACAAAAAAATAAATGACTATCCATGTTATAATGGCTATGTACTTGATGCTAATGCTTCAATGCATTAGGCATGATTTTCTCCCTGGAATCTTTTAATTGAAGTTCTCTCTTCTCAATGATTCAGCAGACATTGTGACCATCAAAAATCATGAACAGACACTTCATGAGATGAACACACTTGAATGGGAAGAACTTTTGGTGCCAGGTGATCCCAAAAAACATAATACACCTCAAGAAGGTATCCACTTGATATTTTTTAAGTGTGTGATTCGAGGTTCAAAAGAAAATACTAACTTTATTTTTATACACGCAATTTTCTGGTGGCAGGAAAAGCTTCAAGCTTTGAGCCACAGTATCAATCTGAAATAAGTGGTTACAGAATTTATGTAAGTAGAGCTAGTAATTTCATCATTATCTTTTATGCACAAGTAAATCTATTTATTTAAATCTCACCATCTTTTGTTTGCAAGTAAAGCATTATGAAGTATTTCATCCTTTCTTCTCTTGTTTATCTGTAGTAGACTGATTCAAGTCCATTGAGTATAAAATTTAAATGATACATGTGTTCTTATCTATCAACTTAACATTTTAAATCAAGTGGTTTAACTTGGTATTCGAATGGGCAAATGTCCTGAGTTAAAGTTTTTTCTCCACCCATTTAATGAAATTGTTCAAGTGTCGGCTTTGGTAGGGAAAAAAAATGATTCCACCTACACGTGAGGATCGTGTTGATAATAAAAAATTTAAATGATATGCACGTGGCCTTATTAATCTGCTTAAATTTTTAGATGAAGTGGTTCTAAGAAGTCCTTTCTTTTGTGTCTCTCTTTCGTGTGGATGGGACAATAACCTTGCATGCATTTGCTACGACAATGAACTTCATTCTTGGAGACAGACTATATCCGTTTATAGCCATCTAAATGCTTGCTTATACTAAATATTACTGAGTGAAGTGATTGCAGAAAGAAACACTTTAGGCTAATATTTGCACATTGCACTGAGAGTTGTGTTTCTTATGAAAGTTTACATGTTCAGTAGATATAAATATTAGTGCAACTTGTTTCCCAGAATCTAGAACCATGAATGGTAACAATTTCCTTTGCTATATCTTACATTTCAAATCATATAAAGTTGCTGTTCTATTGTGCTGAACTGAATTTTTTAGTACAAATTTCACCTTAGCCTCTACTGTTCCCTGGGCATGGTTTGGTTTGGATGTTCTGTTACTTCTTTTTCCTTGAAGTTATTACTCTATGGTTATGTGTCAACCTCCTGACTATCTGCTCATGTTCATTTATATGTCAAATTCGAACTTTTTCTTGGTGCATACTGTTTTCTGTTTGCTGTTTCATTGTGCTGTTGATGTTATCACATTAAGATGTAAATGGAATTAATCTGGTTTAGCTTCCTACTCTGTGATTTAACTACTCTGTTATATTTCACTTTAATAAAGCTATTGAAATTGTTATATACCTGATATTTGTTTGTTGAGTTTTTCAAGCTTAATCGCTCGGCCTCTACTTTTTTGTTTATTTAAACAATTAGTAATAATGATTTCAGGATGGTGCTCTATCAACTAACAAGTTGTCCCCAGAAAGTTTGATTTCCCCAGAAAGTTTGATTAACAATTTTCCGGGACAAGTTACTGGGAGTAATTCCATTTATTCGGATGTTCCCAACATTGTATCCTATCAGACTATTGAAGGTCAAATGGTTGTAAATTCACAGAATATACTTTCTGGACTGGGGTCATTAGGTGCAGTTGATTCTTTGGATAATCTGGGCAAAGATGGTTTGCAAAAACAGGACAGTTTTGGAAGATGGGTGAATGATATGATTGCAGATTCCCCAGAATCAGTAAATGATCATACTCTGAAACCTTCTATTCCAATGGTGAATCAGTCTTTCACATCTCCAATGACGAATACTAATCAGGCGTCCATAGAAGGGCGGATATTCAACATAACAGATATCTCACCAGCATGGGCTTTTTCAAGTGAAGAAACAAAGGTTCTTTTCCTCACCACTTTTTATCAGTACGGTTTGTTGTCTTCTGTTGGTACAATGTCTTTAATGATGTAACATTGAAATAAGGGGAAAAAACATTTTACATGTCACTGTTTGAAAATAACGTCAGAACAAGTCACGTGTCATTTCAGTTTGGGGATGAAGAGAGATGGAAGCTGTTTTCCAAGAGTAATGCTCAAGGGATTGAATTGGAAATAGGTAGAGAATAAACTGAATGAAGTTGAGCAAACAATTAATTCGGTATCTGTATCTAGCATGAAAACTTGCCAGGAACCTAAGAAGTACGATTCATCATTTTAGTGAGATTTTTGTTTTCCGTAAAATAAGAGTAATCTGTGCACTGCAAATACTCAATCTGTGTCAAAATAGATAAAGTCTTGCTCACCCTGTTTCGTCGAACTGTCAAATTTCCTGTAATTGTATTCAACTTTTATTACAAAGCTTATTGGCCTAACACATTTCAAAAAGTACATAGATTTTACCGTTAGTCACTCTTTATCTTTAAAAAGTTAAATTAATTCTTATTTAAAATCTGTTTGGTAGACTTTAAATCCAGATTTTAATCTATGTCAAAATCAACAATTAATTTCAACCATACATTTCATGTGACCCACAACTTTTCAACCACACATTTTATCAACTTTTATAAAAATATACTAAAAAATTGATTTTAATCCCTACCAAACAGGGCTTAATATATTCAGGATTGGAAATAGACAATCAGTTACATAACCATTTACTGATCCTCAGTAATTCTTATGCAGATCTTAGTGGTTGGGATTTTCCACGAAGCACAAGCATACCTCCCAAACTCCAGTTTGTTCCTTGTCTGTGGAAATTCTATTGTTCCCATAGAAGTTGTACAAGGTGGAGTCTTTCGTTGTTTAGTTGCACCTCAAACTCCTGGTCTCGTGAATCTTTATTTGACTTTTGATGGCCATAAACCAATCAGTCAAGTTTTGAGGTTTGAGTTCCGTGCTCATTCATTGCACAACCAGACAATTCCTCTGGAGGTGAATTCTAACTGGGAAGAATTTCGATTTCAGATGAGACTTGCTCGTTTGCTTTTCTCTACATCAAAGAGTCTCGATATTTTTTCCACTAAAGTATCACCTAAAGCCTTAAAGGAAGCCAAAGTTTTTGCTCGGAAATCCTCACAGATCTCTGAAAATTGGGGGCACTTGATGAAATCAATTGAAGACACAAAAATGTCTTTCCTCCAAGCTAAAGGTAACTTGTTTGAGTTGACCTTGCAGAATAGACTGCAGGAGTGGTTGCTGGAAAGAATTGTAGCAGGGCGCATAAAATCTGAATTTGATGAACAAGGTCAAGGTGTAATTCATTTGTGTGCCATCCTAGGTTATACATGGGTGGTTTATCCGTTTTCCTGTTCCGGCTTATCGTTGGATTATCGAGACAAATTTGGATGGACAGCTCTTCATTGGGCTGCACATAATGGAAGGTAGAGTCACATGCTCTATGAAATGTCAGATCAGCAGTACTTCTTAATTTGCTGCATGCAAAGGGAGATCTTTAAAATAGATTCTTGCAGTTGCCCTTGTCTTTCATGTTTCCTTTTCTCAACTCCTCCCATCACCCCCCGTCCTGGATTCTGTTGTCCCTTAATTCTCGTATTGCATGGACATTATTCACGCTTGCATGTTTTTGTCATGAAATGTATGTTCGAGAGTAAGGTTTTGGAAAAGCCGAAAAGGTGATATATTGGATCACACTTATTGGATAGTGGTGAAAATTCTAGTCAGCTGATTTAAGTAATGGATTTGTTACATTATTTTGTATGACTGAGTACAGTTTTTTTTCCAGGGAAAAAATGGTTGCAAGTCTTTTATCTGCTGGGGCAAAGCCAAGTTTAGTTACGGATCCAACTGCAGAAAACCCTGGTGGATGCACTGCTGCAGATCTTGCTTCCAAAAATGGATATGATGGTTTGGCAGCTTATCTTGCTGAAAAGGCTTTAGTTTCGCATTTTGAGGATATGACATTGGCTGGAAAAGTTAGTGGGTCACTGCAAACAACCACAACTGATACAATGTACCCTGGAAATTTCACTGAGGAGGAGTTGTATCTGAAGGATACTCTGGCAGCTTACCGGACAGCTGCTGATGCAGCTGCACGTATTCATGCTGCATTCAGGGAACAGTCATTCAAAATGCAGACAAAGGCAGTTCAGTCATCTAACCCAGAGATTGAAGCACGTCAAATAGTTTCAGCAATGAAGATCCAGCATGCTTTCCGCAATTACGAGACGAGGAAAAAGATTTCAGCCGTTGCTCAAATCCAATGTAGATTCCGTACTTGGAAGATGCGGAGGGATTTCCTTAAAATGCGTCATCAGGCCATCAAAATTCAAGTAAGCCCTGATTCACTCCCCCTTTTTCACCTTTTGCTGGCGCTTTAGTTCAATGCTGTCGGGCAATTTCAGGCTAAGATAGCCTTGTGACTTTGTCTCGATTTTTATCATGTAGTGGCAGTAGTGCTGAATATGCCGTGCCTATCTGTTAGTAGCTTGGTTCCTGAAGTGAACTTGGAGCATATCGTTGAACAATGTGTAAATTCATTGGTGGTCACTAAACTTTTAGCAAACTTTTGTGTTAACCACTGAATTTCATTTTGTTTAAAGTTGGTTGCTAATATTAAATTTTGTTACAATTTGGTCACTTTGTCCTTGTCCCCTAGTTTGACTAATGGAAAAGATGACGTGGAAGTCTAGTAATTTGCCAGTAAGGCTGCCAGCTAGACTACCACGTCGGCTTTTCCATTAGTCAAATTAAAGGACATGGAAGGAGTTACTAAACTGTAACTAAAATTTAAATTTAGCAACCTGACCAAATTCTGACAAAGTTTAAGTTCAATGACCAACTTGAAACAAAATAAAATTAGATGTCCACTGGTGTTTTTAATCCTCTGAACAATTATCATCTTTGAATTTGACGGGTGACTATCAGAAAGCCATGGCGCAAAAACTGAAACAATATTAATTTTCTCTGCGTAACTTATATAATGAATATTATAGTTTTTATGAGTCTGATATTCGCTGACTAATGTCATGTTGTAAATCTATGTATAATTGCAACTACATTACCTAGTGTTATAAGTTTTTCTACTGTGAAGCTTGGAAATTTAATTCTTCTCTGATGCAGGCTGCTGTCCGGGGTTCCCAAGTTCGGAGGCAATATCGTAAGATTGTCTGGTCAGTCGGGGTCCTTGAAAAAGCAATAATACGGTGGCGTCTCAAGAGAAAAGGCTTCCGAGGGCTTCAGGTTCAAACTGATGCAGCTCTCGAAGATGAGAATCAAGAAAGTGTTGAGGGCTTCTTCCAAGCCAGCAGGAAACAAGCCGAAGAGCGTGTCGAAAGATCTGTTGTAAGAGTACAGGCTATGTTTCGCTCAAAGCAAGCACAAGAAGAATATAGTAGAATGAAATTAGAACATAATAAAGCAGCGGTAAAGATTCTCTTTTACATTGGTCAGTTCACGGTACTAATTCACATAATTTTAACTAATTATGTTTTTGTGCAGCTGGAATATGAAGGGCTCCGCGATCCTGATACCGATATGGGATAAAAGACTGACGTGCACGCATTCTATTGTGAGATTGTTAGGAACTGTGCACTTGAAGGAAGATGAATATGACACTTTGTAAAGATTAATGTAGTACCGTTTTTGGTTTGTGATCTGGGAATTTCTAGGTTTTAGTCTGAATCCCATCTCCATTGGCACGTGTACATGCTCTTCAAAAATTCTAGTGGATCTGTCTCGGGTGTGTTATTTATATCTGTTAACTATTGCTAATGAAAAATGCTACTTGTACATCAAGAATTGTACATAATGATGTACACCCCACTCACATGGGAGTGGGGCCCATTTGTATAAAATATTTTTTATTCAAACGGGTCCCACCCCCATGTGAGAGGGGTGTACACCCTTATGTATACCTTGATGTACCTATAGCAAAACCGATTGCTAATTTGCTACCCATGAGTGGTTTTATGTAACTGAAACTTCTGCTAGTTCTGAATTGTTTTAACATCATTGAAATGTTTAAGCATTGTACCATGACCTCAAATAATAGAGTTGAGATGTGATGTTCTGAACTTGTCTCATTACAATTTTGACACCTTTGCATATTTTCTCTTAGAAAATGGGAATACGTTAGTCAAGGTGTCAAAAAATGCGTGAGCATTTATTCATTTGCTTAGAAGAGGTGATATGTGTATCCGTGTTATGAACCATGCCACTTTGTTACTTCAATTTTATTGCCTTCTCACATAATTGGAAAATCCCACAATAATCTTTTTACATTACTTACTGCAATAGACTATTACATACACGCATACATATAAAGATCCAACTTAGTGCTTGTATGTGAGTGCTTTTAAGTGTTTATAAGTTGTGTCTTACTGAATGTGTGGATCAAAAAGCTATTTGACTACAGCTGTAACACTCGCATTTGAAACCTACGGCACAACAAAACTATCACGAGCACAAACCTCATATAAGATCCTTCAAATCATTGGTGCATACATCCTTCAAATCTTTTAAGACTGCTACTTGATATACTGAGATAGCCATTCGAATCCCTCACCATAGCCCATCTTGCGCACGATACTACACATGAATAACTCGAGGGGACGAATATTGGTTTCAGCCAGATCCACCTTACTCTTGCCAGTGGTGAGGCCGGTTAGGCCAAGGTAATAACGTAGCTCGTCCTCAGAAGCAGCATTGGATATGTCGATCTTGTTCCCTAAGACAAGAAACGGGACATTTGCTAATGACTCGTCTAAGAGAAGGGCGTCTAGTTCATTCTTTGATTCCATGAATCTCTCTTTCTCAGAAGCATCAACAAGATAAACAACAGCATCAACCTAATGAAATAAGGTGCACATTGGTTTACTTTTCTTAATAAAGTACTCTAAGGCAAGATCCTACATTTTGTGACATGAATTTCGATATTCATTTTATTGTACGAATTGTTGAAAAAGGATTCAGGTAGTCGAGCTAAAAATATTAACCTGGGCATAATAGTCTTTCCAGACTCTTCTAGCAATTTGATGGCCACCTATATCAAATGCCTTGCACTTTATCGTCCCCATACTCAGTTCCTCTGATGTTGGATACTGTGTTGGTTGATGTTGAGCCAGCCTCTGCGTCCAAAATAACACAATCATATTTCAGTCATCACTATATTATGAAAGCACAAAGAAGAAAAATCATTTCATGCTCAAAAATCTTTCAATCACGTTTCCAACATAATCAATGCGGCATGTTTGGCAGCACTTAAAAAGTTATTTTTCTACAAATGGTACACTCATTCGCCTATGTTTGGCTCATATTTATAAACATACAAGTCACTTTTTATCCATATATTTCGAGTATACACAAGTACTATCAACTTATTCATCTCTCATTCCTATTTATTTATAATTTAAATCGTTTATAAATACTTTCTAAACAATTTTTTAGTAAAAAAATGTAATAGTGTTTGCAAATTAGTGAAAATTGTTCAATTTAAAGCCTTTAATGAAAAAGAATTTGACTTACGTATAGAAAGTGCATAAAGCAAGATTTTCTTGCTTGTTATATAGTAGGTGAAAATTGTTCGATTTAAAGCCTTTGATGGGAAAAAAAATTTGACTTACGTGTAGAAAGTGCATAAGCAAGATTTTCTTGCTTGTTTTGTAGTAGGTGGATCCACTTACATCCCCCAAAAAATACAATCTATGATTTATGTTGAAAAGGAACAAAGACAAACTAGTTTGTTCACATACGTATATGTATGTGCATGTGTGTGCTTGAATGTGAATGTGTCGAACACTTAAAAATGAGTTGTGACGGAAGAAACTAAACCTCATCACTCAACATATAAAGTAAAGTGGTTTTGCCGGCATTATCGATGCCCAAAAACAAGAGTTTTGCCTTCTTTTGCCTTAATCCAAGAGAGGTTAATATGCCATAGAACCAATTCATAGAAAACATAATTTCTTTGAAAAGATAGGAAAAGTTGAGAAAATGAACTATAAAAATTCACAGACTTCATTTGATTTCAAGTTGTATTTATATTATAAAGGAGAATGGGGTGACAACTTTGGAGAGTGCCCATTGGCCGGTTTGCATCATCCAAGAGTTGGTCTTAGATTAGGGATTTAGAATATTATATTATAATATAAATAATTTTCACCTTTGATACTATCGCCTAGTAAAGTCAATGTTACTTGTTTGAGACATATCGTGTCTTAACGTTTTATGTTTATTGAACATTTCAACATATATAGTTGCACGCATAATTTCAACATATTTTGTATGTGTTACTGAAAAAGAGTGAATAAGAGTATAAAGTTATAAATAATATTTTAACTCATTTTTCTTATTTATTATTATGCAGTGTTGTTTAGCCCTTACTAGATCGTCATTTTTAAATATCATTTTCTATCATTCAATTTAAGGAACCAACAACTTTTGAACCACGTATTCTATCAAATTTTATCAAAATCTAATAAAAAAAAATCTAATTTCTCGCAAAATTGTATGAAACATGCACAAAGTGCATAGCATATCACAACACATTTGAAAATATGATACACATTTATAGTGCGTGTTTGGTATGGTAGGGATTAAAATTAGATTTTGAGTAGATTGTGATATAAGTTTTTGAAATGTGTAATTGAAAAGTTGTGGGACTCATAAAAGATGTGATTAATATTGATTGTTTGATTTTAACTTAAATTAAAATCTGATTTTAATCTCTCCACACAAGCCATAAAGATTTGTGCACTTTTAATATTGCTCACTTTAGTGCTGTTTCTGTCAATCCCACTACAAAGCCCATTAACTGCTGAACTAAAGCCCAAACCCATCAAGAGGAAATGTCACACGCTTTAAAAGCAACCAAAACCCTAGCAATTTTCTTCTTACGGAGTGACGCAACCTTCTACCACTACCAACCACCAGGTTTCCGTCGAGTTTCTATAGTTATAGAATATATGCACCTATAGACTAAACATCTTGAATTAATCTTTGTTTTTATCCTTTCGATGCAGAGAACAAAATGGCGAAATCGAAGAACCACACCGCCCATAACCAGTCCCACAAGGCCCACAAGAACGGCATCAAGAAGCCCAAACGCCACCGTCACACCTCCACCAAAGGGGTTCGTTTTCATTAAGCCGATTTCCTGTATATGTGTGTGGATTTATGAATTTTGTTTCCTTATTTTTACGTGTGAAATGTTATACAGATGGACCCGAAGTTTTTGAGGAACCAGAGGTATGCGAGGAAGCACAACAAGAAGAGTGGCGAATCTGCTGAGGAAGAGTAGACTAAAAATCACAAATTTGCCCATAACCCATTTTCTCATAATGCAAATGTTTACTATAGAACCCTTCTTTATGAATTAATGTCAGTATTATTAGTATTGTATGAGCTAAAACAGGCATCTTTATTGAATCTTATGTTAATTTCTCTTGGGATTATAATCTGAAATGCATGTTGGGATAATTTTTCTTTGTTTTTTTTCTTGATTGATAATTATGTAATGGGTGCTTCTTGTTGTGAATTATGCTGCCCCTGTGATATTAAGGGCCCATTTGGCAGACTTTTGAAAAGCTACAGATTATAAAAAAAAAAATTGATTTTAAACATAATTATTTGGAAGAGCTTTGTTAGGCTAGAAGTGAAACTTGTATAAAGGGAAGTTCTTCTACCAGAAGCAAAAATGAAAGAAGCTCTTACAAACTGCCCTTATGTTGGCATGATTTTGCTTCCTGATATTTGAATTTGTGATTTGTTGTTCAATTTTTAAATCACTGCCCACCTATTTGACAGATTCAATGTTGGATGATTGAATGTAATGATCGGGTGGAATTTATCCTTGAAGTATGTAGATTTGATTGAGCTTCTGAATAATGTTGCCACCAGTGACTTGTGCACGCACGGTAAGCTCCTTAAGTTTCTTCATGATAATTCGATTGTGCTTCACCAGATACAAGTGACTTGTATGATAGGTGCGTGCAGGATTATGCACCCATTTAAGTTTTCTTTGAAAGTCTTTATTCTTCTGGAATTTGTCAATCTGATCGAGCTTCTGAATAATGTTGCAAGTTTTACATGCATGTACTGGTACACGGATGTGCAGGGGCGAAGTTAGGAAATTGGTTCACTGTGAGCACAATTTAGTGGATCCTGAGCTTTTGAGTTTTGTCATGAATATAAGGATGATAAAAATATAAAACAATATTACGACAATAATAAAAATGATATAGTTTATAAATTATATTTGTTCTTTGCGAGTTTTTATACTT
>CAIGRE010286484.1:0-11314 GCA_903798275.1 Fraxinus angustifolia subsp. syriaca
TTTTTTTTTTTTTAAATCTTTTTTATTAATTAAAGCAGACAGCAGCAAAGGCAGCGTGTAGCTGCTTGGATTTTATTTCGCGGGCCAAAAATAGCTCGTGACGAGCCACATGGGCTCTGAGCCGATTCAAGCTTTTCTTGGGCTGAGCCACGGGCCATCGACTGGCAAGCAAAATTTACACCTCAACTCCTGTGATAAAAACTCAACTAAAACAAGTAAAAATATTATAGAATACAAGTAAAACAACTCGGCCCATATTTTAGGCATCTGGTCTGTACACACCTGAATGCCTATCGTTCAATTTACGCCTCCAAGCATCCTAACCGTAGAAAATGGTATGTAATATACCATTACAAATAATATTATTAATTATGAGGGGGAAAAAAAAAAACTACCATTGCATAAATACAAACAAAGATCAATACTTCCAACTCCCCACACTCACAAACTCACACAAAAAGGAGGAGAAAACAAAACAAAACAAAGCAAACCGACCGATTGCCTAAGACAGTTAAAACGGGCGGAGAGCAAAAACTGCAAACTGCACAAGAAACACAAATTATCGACTATTTTTGTTTCAGCCACACGTCTGGAAGAAAGTCTCTGTACTGTAGAAAACCGTCAAGGCTAGTTATTAATCTGGGGTTGCAAAAGCTGCATTAGTGACCACAATACATCCATCCGATGCATGCTTCGATTGTTCTCTCCCTAAGCAAAAGTATTACATTACAAGGTTCAAAAACATACATTAAGATTCTGCAATAGTAAAATAATGTACAGTTCATGTCCAATTAATGTTTTTCCACATATAGCATGAAGTTGGTCCGATTTGTAATAATAATTTTACCTCGACCACAAAGCACATCCACATCTTATTTCCGTAGGCTTCTGTTACGCCTTTCAAAATTATCAGACCCAAACTTCTGATGGTTTCAGCTACATCAAGAAAATGACTCTGTTCTTCACATATCATCTGCATCATTCGAACTAAACAACCATTAAACGAAAAACAAAATGGACGTAATTTCTTTGTTTCATTGTTGCCAATCTGGGTGTTTTCATTTTTCTTTACCGAACTCCAAAAGATTTATGGAGTATTAAATAAAACACATCCTTACCTTCACCAGCATTTGGCCATTCATATTTATATTTTCTACAACTATTGGGCAAGCCTTTGGGTTATTTCCCACTTCCACAGCCCAGCTTGAACCTTGCTCATTACTGGAAGATCCTATACCGATGTCCTTGTCAAGCAACTGCAAAATCACAGATAATATTTTCTAAATCTGGTAGATACTCTATTCTATTGCTACATTCATGGATTTTTTTATTTTTCCCGACATAAATGATTACGAAAATAATAATATTTTCTATTTGCCAGAAGCCAAGTTCACAGTGATCACTTGACAGAGATCAGAAATGATAACATTGCTCGTCATCTCATGAGAACTGACTCTTTAAAGAATTTGGGTACTTCATTGTAATATGCATAAAAATGAATATATATATATACATATATTGAGCCTCTCAATTTGGTCTAAAATTCTGAACAACTTCTTTCGAAAATCAATTCTAAGAGATGCAGTCAATCTGATCTTGTATAATCAAGTCCCTCAATCTCCATACAAATATGCCAATATTAATGGCCCCAGTTTATCACCCACACCAACTTGAGAAGCTCTTCATAGCTTTTAAAATCTTTATTAATGAATAAAATACGAGAAGATCAGTTAAATGACAAAATGCCCATTAGATGAAGGTATCAGAACGAAGATTTTAGGATAAGCGATCATACTACTATGGATAATATAAAAGATGAGAATATACGCTAACAAGTGGATGCGGCAGCAAGTAGGAATAAATTAAGATGACGACTTGGGTGGTTAGACCGAGTAACATTAAAATCCTTACCTTTGATGTTGAGCATCTGTTTAGCTTGTCAGCATGCGTTGTAACGCTTTGCATAAAAAGCATGTGCTTAATTGTTCTCTCCAGAAGTGAATCAATACTGCACTGTGTCAGTCAGAAATTTCAATACATAATACGTGGAAGAAAAAAGAAAAAGAAAAAAAAAGAAAAAAAAGAAAAAATCAAAAGGAGGAAATTCAGTGGTAGAAGTTACCTTTGATCCATTGGGAACAAGCTCTCGTAGTTCCTTGATTCGATCTTGGATCAATTGTCTGTCCCTTGGCCTAGGCCTGCAACTTTCACCAGGTCTGGCCCTCTTTTTCGTTATCTTAACCTGTTCTCTTGTCCTCTCTGAATATTCACTCCCTCTACTAGAACTGGTTGATGAAAAGCCTTTAAAAGAATGAACACCGCATGTGGCTGAGGAATTCAAGCTGTTCATTGAGTCTCGATCAAACGAATAACCTGCTGAACTAATAGTGCCCACATCACTTTTGCAAGTCTCCAGTGTTTTTTCAGCAGTCAACATGGATTTCTCGCTGTAAATTTCATCCCCATCATGACTAATTTTACCCACCACTGCATCCAGAAGGTGCTCGGAATCATAG
Source organism: Fraxinus angustifolia subsp. syriaca (assembly GCA_903798275.1). NCBI lineage: Eukaryota > Viridiplantae > Streptophyta > Magnoliopsida > Lamiales > Oleaceae > Fraxinus > Fraxinus angustifolia. The sequence continues at coordinate 2,517 of CAIGRE010286484.1, forward strand.
TTCGCTATCAACAAATTGCTACTGCCCATTCCCTCGGAAATCTCAATAGCCATTTCTGACCCAGTTTTTTCTGCCTCCCTATCGCAATGAGTATTCTGTTTCCGGAAAGCGGGTCCCAGTGCTTCATACAGCTCATAGTCAGCAGCAAAACTTATAGGTGTTCTTCGTGAATCCAGTTCATTAGACTTAGTTACTGATTCTATGTTTTTCTCTATATCTTGATTCAACTGCATATTTGAAAGTTCTGGCGCACAAAAGACCCCAGCTTGATCCTTAGCAGCTGCAGGGTCAAGTCTTTCCGGAGGAAAGTAGGGCATTTCTATATCAGAATTATTGGTTGGGAAAGTGGCATTATATAAATTACACCCTTCATTGTTGGTATCTTTGACAAATGATGCGCTGATATTTTTCGAATTCCCCCAGTCAGTAGTTCCACCTTCACACTTTGTCTCAGTAAAAGATTCCATCTCTACTTGTTTCTGTTCCCTAATGAGAAAATTTTCAGAACTCACTGGAAATGAATTCTCGCTTTCACCAAACCCTGGCATTGAGTATTTATCTTCTTCACGCATATTCAGTTTAACTAACCTATTGGAAAAACCTCTAGGTGGAGGGAAAAAATAAGAATGATTACGAGGTTTCTCAAGAGATGGAAATATCTGAGACCACAAGTTCATTTCGTCCTCATGAAGAAATCTATCCATAATGGTCATGCTGCTACCATGAAAACCTGCTGAACCTGAAGTTCTTGTGCCGATATCTGACTGGTAAAGAATACAACACCATAAGATGAGGGAAGAAAATTATTCTACTTGCATGTTTTGGTAAGCTTAAAGTTACTTATAGGTAAATAAGTTTGTTTTAGAACAAATAATCATTTTGTTGGTTAAAAATAGAAATAAGTAAGCTACTTATTTTAACAAAAAAGGTAGAAGTTACTCTTAAACTAACTACTCTGTTTTACTTGAAAGTAAGAAAAAAGTGATACCATGTCCTATAATTCTTTAACAGCGCTTTTACTTTTTCAAAGCTTAGCTAAAAATGCTCGTAGTGAGAAAGAGATTCACCAGACAAGAATTCTCCATGCTACTTTGCCTTGATTGGGGAATAACACCAGCTAAAGAATCATGAAGCATAGAAAAGACACGTCTGATATGGCTGACCAGCTTCAAATCCTCGGCAATCTGATCTCCCAAACAAGCATGACAGGACAAAATACAATGCAAAAATGAAGTTATCACAGCAGGGTATGAGTGCAAAAAGCGAAGCTCTGTCTTAGATGGGTGCATAAAAAGGAAAGAGCTTGTAGACACTCAAGCAGTCAGGATAATCCACATTGACTTTTGACAATATTAATGCCTGAGTTTTCAAAAAGTAATGGATTATTGTCTCTTAATTGCCTCTTCGGCTGACCTACAGGTCCAAAGGTGATGACCGCAAGCAAACATACAACACATTCATTATGTCATATAGGTTAAATGCTTTTAAAAGTAAAAGAGTGATAGCTGATGGTAGAAACAAATGAAGTTATCTGTTCAGCACTGTGCAACTTTAACTACCCAATAATTAAGTAGGCTAGATTAAAAATAATATACGTACAACGATCTAAAAATATAAATGACATCATAATACCTAAAGAGCAATTATAAAAGGTAAGATTTGAACAGGAAAACACTGTCGTGTTCTATATGAATTCGTGGGAATATAATTACAGATACAGCAACATTCTTAAAGTTTGAAGTTGGACACAGAACTCAAAACATTGATGCATTGCATTTTATATTAATATTGGAATCCATATTTGGCAGATCTTTTTAGTATGTATAGAAATACTCCAATATAATGGATGCAAATCATTAGGACGATGATCAAGATAATAAATGCAGATCAACATACCTTATGTACGGAACCAAGTTGTATAACTCCATATGGAATGACAGCCACCACTGCAATGGTCTGCAAGAGGTAAATTTCATTATATATATTCCACCATAAATCCAATTCCAAGGTTCCATGTAAAAACGCTCACCGAATGAAGCTCCATCTTTTGAGATTTTTTGAAGAAAAAGCATGAAGAAATTTAATAACGACAGGACATTATAATTTTGACTTAGCCATTCTCGACAATCAATATGAGACCATTACCAACTTTTTTTGGACAAAGGTGCATCAGCTCATTCAAATAAGAAGATGGTGGACTAGTCTAAGTCAAAAACTTGTGAACCAAAACAAAATTCGAAGTTATTTAACTTAAAATTTAGTTTGTCTTTCTTCCTTCCTATAATAAGGTTCTAATTATACTAAATAATAAAGTGGAAGTTTGAGTTACTCCTTAAGCAACTTGGTTGCCATTTCCTATGCACCCTTCAAAAAGCATTTTTTATTGCTTGACAATTGAGAACTGATAAACCTGCAAACAATGAATCGCTACAATTCATGAACATGTTTTTTCTTTCTTTTTTAACTGGTGACACCCGATCATCTAACTTCATGTGAATTGCAGCAACTTTCAGGAATGGGATAGTGGGATTTACCTTAATCCCAGCTGAAAACTGATCTTGCCAACCATCAAAACACTGGACAGCACCAAACATATTTAATTAGAATGATAGTAACAAACTAGATCATACATTGTAGTAAGGAAACAAAGAAAAGATTACACCCTAAAGACCATTTTCACTGTTTGTCTTCTGTATTAGCTTGATCTACATATTTAATCAACTTCCATAAATGAATCATCCTCCCAAACTAAAGCTACATTTCAAATAATCATGTCAAATATGAGGGAACAATTCCGATCCCAATCAATAAAAAATAGAACACTTGAAGTCAACGTATTAAACATTGGAACCCAAGATTTCAAAGCATTATAGTTTAACCACTCTTGAACAATAAATAGCTATTTAACCCAAGATTTCAAAGCATTATAGTTAAACCACTCTTGAACAATAAATAGCTATTTATACATAATTGTTTCCCATAGTATCCTCCAATTTTTAACACTAGTGCCAGAGATAAGAGTGACATAATTGCGCGATAGAGGAATTACAAAATTCTGTCCATCATCAGAATAATTTAGAATGTCCAAAAAATTTCTGACCTCAGATGTTGAGGGAGAATCTGCTAAATGCTTATCCAAAAATACCCACAAATGCTTCCCAGAAACAGCCACCTGCCCAACAATGCTGCCAAGCAGAAACATATAAGAGGTATATAGAAGAAACAGTTCTTAATTTACTGCATTTTTCATTTACACAAGATTAGTAACAACCAAGAACATTAATGCAGTATCAACAAGAATTAGCTACATAGTATTTAAAGTTTCAATTTCATGAAATGCATCACCGTTGTTTCGAAAATAAGCCTAGAAGCAGACATATAAAGCAATAACATAAAATGGTGGCATTTGAAGGGGAATGCCACATCATACTCTAGGCACTTTATCCAAACTAGAGTTATAAAGTATATTAATTATCCTAGGGCAAAAAAGAAGCATCTTAGTTATCCAAACTCGAATTATATACAATCTATTAATTGAGGGAGCACGCGACAAGAATTATAATAACTGGCATACCCTTCCCCTAGAGAATATGCTTGATATGACATCTTAGCCACAGCTAATCCAAGAGGATCATGAGAAAAGGGACCATCATGCACACTGCTCACTATCTCATTGAATCGCTTCCTTTCTGAGTATTGGTTGTTGTCGTAATAGGCGTCCTCGCAGGTCAACATCCTGTGTGAAATTCCAGATAAAGGAAAACTGTTGATGACACGAATTGCACTTCTAATGAGAAAAGAGAAAAAATTAATTAACTATTCTACATGATAAATCAACCAAGAAATATGACAACCTTGGGAACTGGAAATTTAAATAAACAAGAAAGATATATATTGCCAAGTTCTTCAGCAATTTCATAGATAAAAAATCTCCTTGCATAATACATTGTACAAAAAGATGTACAATCAACAGGTTGGTTATAGTGAAAGTGATTTGAGAGGTAATGTTGATGATCATAAGAACACTTCATGATATGTTTTCAACAACGGCTCAATCAATGTCGTGAGCATCAAAGAAGCAGCCTATAGCAGCTCTAGACTATTGCAGCTGAATACAATTGTTTGTCGATAGCCGGTTGCAAACATTATGGTTGAGATGAGCATTGAAGAATCTAAAGTGTCCTCAAGACAAAGGTACATCTTTATTTGGTGATAATAATTCAACAATTGTTCTTGCAAAGAATCCAATTTTCCATGGCAGAAGCAAACACATCACAATCAAGTATCATTTCCTTAGAGATTTGGCCAAGGATGGTGAAGTTGTTGTCAAGTCCTGCAAATCCCAAGATCAACTAGCAGATTTTTTTACAAACGCATAGAAGATTGAATGCTTGGTGTTTTACCAGTCGAGATTAAGGGGATGTTAGAAAAATTTATAATCTAGACATTAATGTTATTACGTTCATGTATGTAGTTATGGATATTCATTGTGTTACGTTTAAGGTCGTGCATTGAGGTCACCTTATTCTAGTTGAGTAGGAGAAGTCTGTAGTTGTTTTCTCAAGCAATTGTAATAAAGGTTTCAAATATAATAAGAGAATCACGTTGATCAAAGAGAATAAACTTTCTCTTGTAATATATTTGTGAGTTTGAGTGCTAGGGTCCTTGAGAGTCCACCATCAATTCTAACAATAATAGCATTCATTGATACCAACAACTCTTGTGTAGTAGCTTTAGCTGACAAGTTACAGTCATCAACATCCTCAGCTTCAACCCCATCTCCCAGAAATTCTTCTTTGATATGCACAATATGAACCATTTCTGGATTTATCATAGAACGTAACAACTTTGTGCTTGCCACATAATATGAATCCCGAAAATCAGTGTTCTTGATCTCCAAGAATTCTTCTTTAGGATTTTAGCATTTAGTATCTCCAATTTGCACTTGAATCATAACCTCCATATTCTATTACAACCTAATATTATATGGAATGCAATGGTTAAAGCACGTTGAACCCCCATCCACAATAATACTCCTATCCCTCAAACAATTAACTCTCCCTCTGTCCACAATTGAGGGTCTTGATTTAATTTGGCAGGCAAAGTGTATTCTTTTTACCACACAATAAGTCGACTAAAGATGATGGGGAAAAACGCCAAACACTTCAGCCAAATGGGAATGAGCAATGATAAAACGACAAGATGAGGAGCCCCAAAGAAGGGTAGAAGCTTTTCAGCCCGTAGCTCTCTGCCACACTTCGTAGGGCGGAGCTTGTGTGGGGATGCACCACCGAAGACAAGGCAGGGGGCTCTCCATCACTAGGAACACAGTGTCTAGGGTCTTGTAATCTAAGCTCAGATTAGCTGGTGCTTTGGTCTTCCATTACAACTTTTCAGTGCTCATTGTTACCCTCAAGACTAATTGCCAAAATTACTTGTTAGACGCATCATGTAATCTAAAATTTCCCTTTTTCTCTCTGTTGTGGCACTCTACTTGATCTCCACTCTAATTCACCATTAATTCAAATATCCGCTCTTAATTTAGCATTTTTTGCAAGGATTTTACTCAAAAGGACAACGATTTCTTTCATCTTATCTCGAAAAAAAAATAATAATAATAATAATAATAACAACAAATTAGATATTGTGCAGTTAACCAATCGAACAACTAGTGAACTTATAAAAGCAAATGAACTCTACAAAGTAATTCTCCGTTATGACTATTTTTCAAGAAATCAAACCATTATAGGGTGAGTATATCAAAATCATGATGTATCTTGCATCAAGTAAGAATGACATTCAAAACAAGATAAAAGAATACAAGGACTCACATTCGTGATCGATGCTTGAGCTTCCAGAAAACTGCATACTTCCAACCAGTGTTGAAACAAAGGCTCCTCAACACTTCACCCAAATGACTTCCCATTATCCCTTCTCCCAGTGAGTTAAGATCCTAATCCCCAAAAAATCAATCCTAAATATAATGAAACCCAAAAAAAACCTAGGTTCACCCCCCTCTTTTTCGTATAATTCCAACCCCTAGCTCCCTCTGTAAGATCCTCTTCCAGCCTGTTTCCTTCTCAACCCTCGTTTTATTGGGGGGCCCACCGTTGGTAGCAACATCCTATCATCATTTCCCATCCTCCCTTCAACTCTCACTCTTGCTAAAAACCCTAATTCACCAATAAAACTATAACCTTTCTTGAACTTACTCATAAACATTCAACAGAACACAAACACAGAGCATGTAAATCCACATACCATTCATGCCATTCAAGAAATTTTCCATAGCTGACGATTTTCTTCAACTTCAAGAAAATTATAGAAACCCTTCAGATATCTAGAACTCAAGATACAATAAACCAAGATCCTTACGAATACCAATAATCAAAATTCACTATATCAATCACAACGCTGAAACCAATTCTCCATGCGTACTAGTATCTTTAATTCTTCAACTACAATAAGATTTTTTTAAAGAAATGAAACCCTAAATAAATCTTGAATTGAACAAACCAAAAGTGCTATTCATCGGATATCAAGTGACACTGAGAACTCCATTTAACAGTTTCTAGGTTCTATCAGGATCAAGAATTTAATAGTAGAGAGAGGTATTTTAAAAAATCACCCTCTGTTTCCTATATCCTTGATTTTTCTTTGTGGATTCTAACAGAAAGCTGTTTCAGAAGAGTACCTTCGGCGCTCTATAGCAAAACCATAAAGGACTGCATTTGCTGCCATTTTCTTTTACTTCGAATATTAAATACTACAAAAACAATGTCATTTCGTGTAAAAGGATACCTAACCCCTCAATGTGTGTGTGAAAGAGGGGGTTCAAATTGAATGGAATTCCAATTTTTTCAAACTCAAAAGCATTGCTTTATATGCAGAGCATAAGCTTTTTCTTGAATGCACAGTGAGTCAATCTAATATCAGCGGCGATGCGCAGTACGCACCACCTTTTTGTCCTGTCCGCATGATGGCAAAAGACCTTTATACCCTTCCTCCCGCTCTCAAATCATTGTACCAGCACTTGCGGTAATTGGCGTATCGTGCAGTGACCATCAATTGTACATTCGACCCACCAATCAGGTAATCAGGAATGGACACGATTGATACTATGTCATTCTAATGAGAGAATCGAATCGAATTGACTATCGGCAAATTTTTATACATGGAATCGAACAGTTCAATGATAAAATCAAATTGGACTAGAACCAATTTCTTTTGGAATCAAGTCAAATGTACAGAATAATTGTTCATAAAATTCTCACCAATACTCACAAATGTGTGAGTCCCACAAAAATAAAAAATGACTCCCGCCCACCTGCCCCTATTGTGAGTGTGTGTAAATGGTATGTGAATCATCCATAATTTCTGTACATCAAGCAAAGTCCTTAGTTTTGGTTTGGTTGAATCCTTTTATTTGTTAAAAAGGAATTGTGAAGTAAAACTTATGTGCAAAAATTTGTATTCTACTTTTGTACTTTTTGTTTCAAGAAAAAATGTTTCATCTAAGATCATGTTGATTCATGTGAGTTTATAAAAGTTAATGTGACATATAATTATTACTGAAATTATAAAAAGTATTTTTGGAATCAAATTATTATTATTATTATTTTTTATCTATGAATATCAAAAAAAGTTACAAGGTAAAATAAGTATGTCAAAAAATTATACATATAACATAATAAAAAGGTTGGACCATTTTACAATATAAATGTGTGTATAAACTAAAGAGAGATTAAAACTTGAAACAGCTAAATCACAAGTCAAAAGTCCTTCCACTTTATATTCAAGTATTGAGATTCCCTCATTATGTGATGTACATAAAGTTTCTAACATGATATCAAATGTTCTTTTGTTTAGAGCATGCATCTTTATAGATTTCCAAGCATAGCTTGTTTTAAATGCTTTGGAGGGTTAAAAATTTCAACTGGATCAAAACAAAAGTTGAGATATAATGTGCAACAAAGCTTCCCTGCTAAAAAATACGCAAAAATACTCAACTTCTGAGCATAATCAATTGTCATGAACGTAAAAACAAAATACATGTAGAAGAATGTTATTTAGCATTCAAAGATCATGCATGCTGCATGTGATGAATGAGGTCATGGTCTTGGAACTCAATCCTTGACACTGTCCGTAGAATGATGCCACTAGTTTTTTATTATTATAATAATAAAGGAGTCAAAAAAAGGGGTCCCACTTGAAATTATGCTAAAAAAAAAATAGCCATTTTCTAACGGAAGGTCCAAGAGGAATGGAGAAAATTGTCTTTTCGACATACGGCACCAAAGTCTTGGTGCTTGAAGTCTAGTGTCAATGATGTGGATGATCTTTTATCAAGAAGTACATGACATAGCTATGATGCCTAACTTGTTTGCTCTGAAACTCAAGATAAAAAAAAAAAACTATTTTTAATTACGTTATTGATAGAAAATAGAAGCATTTTTTTTTATATATATATAATTTGATTGAGTTTGAATATGACTAAGAAACCAAATTGGCTAGTAGAGTTTCTCCTTTGTGCAAATATATAACGTGGGGTTTCTAACATGGTGGAAGTAGTTCCTCCCTTTGTGGCACAAGCAGGGGCGGAACGAAGCCCACTTAAGGTGGGAAAAAAAAAATCTATCAGTTCAGTATAAAAAAATTTTTTGTTCCCCTTGACTCTGCCATCGGGCACAAGATCCTACCTCGGTAGATCACTTTCTATCAAGTGAATAAAAGTGGAGTAGTGTAAGTAGACACTATTTGTATTTGTCGAGATTCCTTGGATGCTACTCTTCTACTCA
>CAIGRE010286493.1:0-24457 GCA_903798275.1 Fraxinus angustifolia subsp. syriaca
TGTAATTGATTATTTTCATATTTAATTATTATTTTAGTCTTATTTAATGAGAGAACATCTCACAAATAGTGGCATCGAGTCTTTTATTGAGAACCATTCTTTAAATAGATATAATGCTCTAAGCATTTTCTCAACTAAGGACTGTGAAGGAAGTCTAGGGATTGTAATATGTCCTATTTCAGAAACCGTATTTTGCTGGACTGAGTTGTTACCTCTCCCATGGTTCACATCAATCCCATTGCTAGCAGAATCCACCGGGAAATTTAATTAGTTTTTGCATTTGCTGAAGCGGCATTTTGTCTCCCATACTAGACAAACTTCCCACAATTTCACCTTCCACCCTGGAACTGTACTGCTCTGTGAAGTTCATCCCATTGAAAGGAACAAAAATTGTGACTGTACGAGGCTATTGGGAAACAAATGATCTAAAAACGTTATTGGGGCTATTGTACCATCCCTCATTCAAATCAACATTCATAAATTCTGCAATGTTACTAAATGAACTATCCAAATTAGAGCCCCGCGTGCCATTCTCCATATATGTAATATCCATACCCTCCATCTGACCCTTTGGCGAAGGCCAATACCCAGTATCCTTCTCTGTATTCGAAAAAGGGTATTCCATCTCAATCAAAAGACCAGAAAACAAATAATATCCCAAACAAGTTAAATCTCCAAATACTAAAGAACTTTCAAGCCACTTAATTTGATATCTATTGCCCGAAATTCCTCCCATAATCAACACCATTTACCAAATATCTCATTATCATGTTCAGGCATTCACATAAACTACCCATTTTCCCCAGATTTTTCAGCTTACACTCCCAATCAAGTCAAATTCACTTCGATTAAACAAAACCCATCAATACCCATGATATAAAGTTACTCATCCCCCTCTTACACTCACAGATACAATGATGTATATATGATTATATACATGAGAAATAAAGAAAAAAACTTTGAGGAATGACCTTAGAGATTCAGAAACTTTCAGGGCGGTAAGCAGCAGAACTTAATTTCAGAGAAAAAGCCAAAAAGCTAATCAATCAGCAAAGGTAGTGCCCCGACAAAAATCCTAGAACTCACCAACCATACAACAAATAAAATCACCCGAAGAACCACGAACCAAAACCCAGCTCCGATTCATATCCTCGTCACCAATGAATACAAAGCGTATACTTATAACTAAGTGAAAATGATTTAGAAGAAAACTCGTGTCCAAGAGCAAAAAGGATAAGAAAAACTAAACTGGTGGGCAAGCATAGCGATGGTCGGAGGTTGTAGAGGGAGGTGAGAGGGTCCGGCGACTTAGGTGGCGGGTGGTGGAAGTTATTGATGGAAGGAGGCGACAGATCTGTTGCTCAAGCAAGAGTAAGAATTTTTGGGAACAGGAAAATGAGGCTGTTTTCCGTGTTTTCATCTTGTAGCGTGTTTTGAAAGAAAATGGCCTAAACGTCTTTTTGGCATTTTGAGTTTACAGACAATTTTTTTTTTTTTCAAAAATTCTTTTTCACTGTTTTGAAAATTCGAAAATAGAAGACGGTCCGAAATAGCAAAACAAACAGCCCCTAAGAAATTGGAATTTTTGCGTTTCTTTACTACTTGAAAATATGCACTTTATATTATGAACTAGATCTATAAAATATATACTTTTAGTTACCAATATTTCGTACATAACATAAACAAACATAACTATCTTTTATGTGAACTGTTTAATTTGTCAAAATGAAAGTCTCGACGGCTATGAATTCTCAATAGATGACTAATTCTCAACGGATGAGTCAATAGATTAGTTACGTGACTCGTATGTCGAGATGAACGATCATTTTCGACAGTTAATTTCAGTTATTCTCGACAATGATAAAATCTCGACATATCAGTTGAGTCATATATATATATAAATTATCGTTCTAGACAGTTAGAGTCAGTATTTATCTTTCTTGTTGTACCTTGTTCTTATAGATAACCTTACATTGATTTTCAGTAGCCCAGCGGATAATTAAATGTTGGTAGACTTTGTTTTGTTATTAATTGACATTTTGGATAACTAAAATAACAAATGCTACTTTTGCGTAAGTGATGTCACCGACATACTGGTGGCGACCACCATACACGTTGAAGGCGACGATGCTGTTAACACAAAAAGGCCTCGATCAACACCCATTCGATTTCCTGCAATATCTACCATGACTCTATTTACTAAGAGGAGGAGAAAGAGAATCAAGAAATAGTGTGAGGAAGTTTGTTGATACTATGTTAAACACGATTTGGTAGTTGTGTACTAAATGACTATAATTGCTTCACTCCAAAAATTTGTTATAAACACGATTTGGTGGATGTATATATTTGTGCTTATGCATCTCCAAGAATTGTGATTCTCATATGTTGTGTTTGTTGGATGTAGGATGGACGACGTTATTTTTGTGATATGGAAACTTATCATTTTATCATTCCTTGTTTTCTCTTTCGTTTATTTACATTGTAGACATTTGGGACTTGCTTTTATTTTGGTATTTATTACATGCTAGTGTTTTTATACATGAAAATTATAAAGTAAGATAGATTGGCCTGAAAAAAGAAGTGAAGAATGCTTTTTCCATTATCTATTTAGAAATCAATTAAGTGAAAACTATTTTGCAATCATGTTGCTTGTGAGAATCCTTAACCATTGCTTTTATGGCACAAATTTTATTTGTTTTAGATGATTAATTTCTCTCTGTCTTTGACATATTTGTTGGTTCGTTTGATTAGCAGATGACAAAATTGGATTGCTTGATTGAATTCTAATTATGAGAAGTTTTAATATCAAAAAATTTCAGGATGATTGCTCTTCTTGCTTTAACATATGTAACATTTATTTCCACATATGGTACATATATCATAAGTAAAAGAAATAATATTAATAAAACTACTTAAATCATGGTCTTTTATCTTGAATATTCCCTAATAGTAAATGATATGTTTTTCAAGCAAGTGCTACATTTAAGATTTAAAAGTACTCATGATCATTGATTACCAACAACTATTAAAGGAAACTCTATGATAAAAATTGAACTCGTGATTTAAGATTCACATTTTCCATAAATTATGGACAGAGTTTAGGGGATAAAGGTACACATAGACCTTAAACCATCACACTAATTGTTACTCAAGCAATAACTTAAGTTGTGATTTGGTGGTTGTTTACTAAATGACCATAGTTGTTTCCTTCCAAGAATTTGGTTATAAATAGCATGTCATGGCATTTTTCTTCATTTTCTCATCATTTTCAATAGCAATAAAGAATCAATAAACCAGAGAGAGAGAGAGCGAGAGAGAGAGTTTTTAAAGAACCCCATGTTTCTACTCTTCGATTCGCTCTTTAGGTTTCAATTTCCAACAAAAAAAACCCTAATAAGGTAACATCTGTTAGTTTTCCTTCATCTTTTAACAAAAAATTAAGGATTAAGTTAGAAATTTTCAAATTATTGAGCTTAACATTGGAAAGTTACTATACAAAAGAGACGAAATTAGTTAGTTTATCGATTCTGAGTCCCTAATATTTCCATGAGTTTGCCATACAAGTTCTTGAACACTCATGGATCTATAGTTATTTCTTGAAAACTCGATGGAGACACACTAGCTACTGGATGTCCATATCCAAGTTAAAATAGATGGTCATATTTCCATAAAAACAAAGTCAACTAATTGTGCAGAGCACCACAACATCCCACTAAAAATGTATAACACTACATTGTTAACCATTTTTGACCAGAACATATCGAACTCGCATAATATTCGTATCCAAATTCATTTATTTATCTTCTATAAGGAACAAAGCCTTAGTATTCTCTAAACAAATTCATGTGCTAGTCATTAAGATAGTGCAATACTGCCACTTCTCTTCTTTTTGTTCCATGTACTCTTTGCAGCAGAATCGTGTCACCTAAATGACAAAGCTACCCTTTTAGTATTTATACATAGCTTTCCAAATCCAAATCCATTTCCTACATGGGGTCCTGATTTTGATTGTTGTGATTGGTATGGTGTGGAATGCAATGAGACCACAAACTATGTCATTGGCCTTGACATTATTGTTGATTATCTTACCGGTACTATCCCCACTGATCTTGCAAAGTTGACACTGTTGAGTATATCCAACATCAGTTGTGGAAGGGCTGGTGTTCAATTTATAAGTGTGAGGAAAAGTCTCACCTCTTGAGCCAGCTTTTGGGCTTGAGAAAGCCAAAGACCACCCAATACTGATATCAAAGCCCGGGTTATCAAGTATCAATAAGTCTCGGCCAAACAGTTCGATGGAGATACATGTTTGCTCCCACCCAGGGGCCCCCACGTGTGGGAGTGATTGTTGATGTTATCCCACATCGTTGTGGAAGAGGCGTTGGTTAGTTTATAAGTGTGAGGATAAGTCTCACCTTTTGAGTTAGATTTTGGAGTTGATATCTATAACTTGATTACATGTCGTTACGTAAATACTATGATATCAGTGGAGTAGACATTATGTAAAATAGGGTGAATGTACATAATAAAGGAATGTAGTGAAAAATGGATGAATTAATTGACGTTGATATACCGCCATATCAACCTACTATATGTTGATCTACGAAGTACTTTTTAAAAGTTAGCAGACACTTCTTTTGACTAGAATTTTTGGATTGTCAGATAGCTAACTCATTCGGTGTAGTTTGTAAAGCAAGTTATCTTTTGGTTATGATATAAATTTGGTGATTCTTTTCACTCACTTATATTGTTATTTTGATCTTCATGATAAGTTTTGGTTTTACTGTCACAGTTAGAAGGAGTGTAATGCCAGGAGTTAGATACAAATTATTAAATCCTAGTACAATTTAAAAATGAAAAACAAAAAAAAAATAATATATATATATATATATAATAATGATAATAATAAATTTAATGAATTAGACTAAATGTATAATGTCATAGTTAGAAGGAGTGCACAGTAAAACCAAAACATATCATGACGATCAAAATATTAATATAAGTGAGTGAAAAGAATCGTCAAATTTATATCATAACCAAAAGATGACTTGCTTTACAAAATATGAGGAATAAGTTAGCTATCTGACAATTCAAAAATTCTGGTCAAAAGAAGTGCCTGCTAATTTTCAAAAAGTACTCCATAGATCTAACATATAGCAGACTGATATAGCGGTATATCAACGTCAATTAACTAATCCATTTTTCACAACATTCCTTTATTATGTACATTTACCCTATTTTACATATTGTCTACTCTACTGATATCATAGTATTTACGTAACGACCTGTAATCAAGTCATAGATATCAACTATCAGCATCACATAATCTTTATATTCTTCAAAAGTTTCATTCCCCCATCCTCATCCGCATTTGTATAAAAGTGAGTGTAGTGGGTCCGTGTATACGTAACATGTATAGCTGTGAGATCATCCATAATCTGCGCATGTCTTTTTGAATGACTCCAGTTTCTCGGGGAGCCATCTACAGTGCAAAATATAAAATGTGAACAATAAAGCTCAATAAATATGACGGTACAATGATGTCTATCAATCACACTTGGACCTGAATCCTTATTATAGTGTATCACGTGAGCTTAAATAACATAGCCAGCACTTGTGCGCAAATCAATGTTACTGCATCCTTCCTTACCCACCGAGATTCAGGATGCCACATCAGAGAATATTATATATGTAAATTAAGGCATGACCTAAGTATATACAGTACTCCCCGTGCCTATCCGCAGTCCCAATGGACCTCTTGACACTGCTGTATACAAGTGCCGAACTTCAAATACCCTATCCTTGACTATCCTTAATGACCATCAGGAGCCTCAAAGTGGTATATTTATTCGGACACATTAATACAGTACACATATAATGAGATTCACATTTAGAATTCTCAACCACACATTCCATGAGGATGACAACATAAGTATGCATGACCTTGAAAACGTATTATCCATACGTTTTCCAAATAAACTAAATGCACAATTGTCACATAAAGAAACAAACACCTATAAACACACAACTTCACATTGAACTTCGATACTGGGTCCGTCCCTGCATACATTTGCATGTTTAAGAAAGTGTGACCATTTTCTCTTTGTAAATACCTTTTTACATAGAACAACTTCTTAAAGTTACAACCAAGCTCGTGATGACATCTTTTTCTGCAGATGAGTTTTTTCGCCTGCAAACCTTATAAGAAGAAGAAATTAATAATAAGGAAGCTTGTTGTATTTCATCCAATCTCAATAATGACTTTTGTACAATATATATGAACTATACAAAGCTTGTGCAAAAAGAAAACAAAGAATCTAATTGTTACAATAAAACAAAAAAAGAAAATAGAATGAATGGGCATAACAAAATGCTGGTAAAACAATGCTTCTAGACTCTTGTGCTTCCAGATTCTTTCTTCCTTCTTGGATCACGGCAGATGCTGCTAATGACTGTGTTGACAACTCACTTGCAAGCCAAAAAAATTATATAATGGGGGCAAATTATAACTAATCAAATTGCACTGGATGCACTTCATGGTCAAATTATTTTTTGCAGAATATACCAGAGTATTTCAGTATCATTTTTTAAGAATTTTCAAATCTTAGTGCCTGTCTGGTAGAATTTTTGCCAATATTTGAATCAATTATTCGACTGTTGCCCAAGGAAAATGATAATGTTTCTACTTTTTTTTACTTCACCAGTAATAAATTATCGTCTTAAAATTGAGGTCTAGTGGAAAAAAACTGTATGACCCCTATTTTTACATTGAATTACTTGTAGACACTTCCATCAATCATTATGTTTGGCTATTCTGAAAGGATATATTTGGAAATGAAATTTCAGATGATAATTTCAAGATTTGGAAGTAAAAAAAAGCTGCCTGTTTGAGACCCACTTTCAAAAACCAACGGTAAAGAAATTAATTATAAACATATTTTAATTGCTCCCAAACAACCCCGTAGTAGGGTATTTGACGTACACCTCTTTCTATGTAAATTGAATAGGACGTGAGTCTTACTAAAAATAAAGTATAAAAGAATAATTTTGAGACTTATTTGTTTATACTTTATAGTATTATACAACTCCTATGATTTGCAAATACAAAAAAGTACCTCATAAATTTACTAACATATCTAAAAAATAAAACTTTAAATAAAAATCTTCCTAAAAACTTTCTTCTATCTAAAAACAAAAATGGTTCTCAAATTTGAAAATTGGAGGCTTGAATTGTCCAAACCGGGAAAAGGAGAAGAATCACACAATTCAAAATGCTTGCAAACAACCAACCAACCTACCTCAAACTACGAAAACTGACGTGGTAAATGATCATTGGCTAATTGACACCTAACGCGGATCACAATCCAAACTCTTCTCTTTCCTATAATCTAGACCGTCCATTTCATTATTCAAACGATCCTCGAAAATTCCCAAATTCAAATCACCCCAAATTTTTCATTCTTCCCGCTCCTTCATTTCTCTATATAAATCCCCCATTAATCAACAAGCCCATCGCCTCAATTTTGCAGCGTTCTGTACTTTGGTAATTTTCTATACACGAAATCCAATTTTTGTTTCAAAAGCAATGGCTCGTACTAAGCAAACCGCTCGCAAGTCCACAGGAGGGAAAGCCCCAAGGAAGCAGCTCGCCACTAAGGCAGCCAGGAAGTCTGCCCCAGCCACCGGAGGAGTGAAGAAGCCTCATCGATTCCGCCCCGGTACTGTTGCACTTCGTGAGATCCGTAAGTACCAGAAGTCCACTGAGCTTCTGATCCGTAAGCTACCCTTTCAGAGACTGGTTCGTGAGATTGCTCAGGACTTCAAGACCGATCTGAGGTTCCAGAGCTCCGCCGTGGCGGCGTTGCAGGAGGCGGCTGAGGCGTACCTTGTTGGTCTGTTTGAAGACACCAATCTGTGTGCTATTCATGCTAAGAGGGTCACTATCATGCCCAAGGACATTCAGCTTGCTAGGAGGATCAGGGGTGAAAGGGCTTGATTCAAGGATCTGTAGGGTTGTTAATGTAAATCTTGTTTTAAGTCATCGTTGCTTTTAAACTCTGCCTCTGCTTTTATTAATCTTATGAATTGGAAATTTTATATTGAATTTCTATGAAGATCTTGTTTCTTAATATTGGGGGTAAAAAAAATAAAATGAATTAAATGTGTAGATCCTATGAAATTTTGTTAAATAAAAAATAAATTAGATTGATTACGTTAATGAAGAACAATAGAATAATTTAGTATCATCCTGATCATCTGTTAAGTATGTAGCACTAAACGTAATGTCCATCAACTTGCAACAAATTCATGTTTAAATTGGATAGAAAATATTAATTTTGTTGAGTTACTCTGTTTAATAAAGTTTTAAATATTGACAAAACACTAGACATTATATATTTCATCCGTCTCATTACATTGACGGAATGTCTATCAACTTGCATTAAAGATGATTTTTCTAAGAATAAATGTTATTTATTGTGAGTGATTATACTAGTGGTTTTATATGGCATCCTATGTGCAATAATTTTAATAATTAAAAAGAAGAAGAAGAAGAAAACAATCAAATTGATCTTCATATTAATAATGAAACAATCACAAGTAAAATATCATATATGGTGACTACTGTAGTTGTCGATTGTGAATCCACTATTGCATAGACATGTCCAACCAGTGGTGGACCCAACATCGAAGTTCAGTTTGGGCAATCAACGTTAACAATCGGCGATTGTAAAAGCGAGGTTATTTATTAATATTTAATTATACAATATTAAGAATTATTCAATATATCAATTAACTTGTTTAGTTGAAATACAACTACTTTTATTATGATAGTTTCTCATCATAAAATTAGGCAGAGACCTATATTTAACCTCCTATTTGGCATATAGAGGAGAAGGGATGTAATAGATGGTCAACATAATAACACAAAGAAAAAAAAATGTGGATAGAAAAGAAAACTCACGACTTCCAGTTCCGGTCGAAAAGAAAACACACGGCTTCTCGGGCAGAAAAGAAATCTAGCTATTGCAGTGGTTTACACTAGCGGTTGCCAGTCGGTGGTGGAGGAGAAGATGGCCAGACAAGCTGTAGCGGAAGTCAGCAGGAGCGAAATCGAAATCACTAAGTCTTGGTCGTTGGTTGAAGACTTGAAGCGTGATTGCATGAATGAATCTCTCATTTTACTTGGGGGAAAAGGGTTGGACCTGGGCTGGACACATATATAATAAGTATTGGGCCGATGAACAAATGGCCCAACACAATTACAAAAAAAAGGAGTGGGTTGGGCCTATATATTATTAACTATTGGGCTGAAATAACAAAATGGCCCAACCAGACCAACCCAATTATTAAAAAAAAAGTGGGGAAGACGAACCAGACTCCATCCTGGCGGAAGGAAGATGATGGCGCCTCGGCCAGTCGCCACTTCTTTCCAAAAACTATTCCGGCGGAGCTCAACACGCGCGATCGCCCCCTAGCAGGGTGCTGGTTCTGCCACTGTGTCAAACGCAATTATATGTTATAAGTTAGTTGAAAAACTTGGAAGTATATGTAGCACTAATGTCTAATAAGGATGTGTTTGAGTCAAATTATTTTGGAAGAATGTATTTTGGAATAGTAGATTGATGGAGATTGTGTGGCTGAAAAAGAAGGAAAAATTATTACCATAATGAAAAATATTATTTTATTGAAGAATGTGTGGTTAAAAATGAGTAGAAGAATGAAAATAAAAAATCTTAATACGTGTCAAACATGGGCTAAATAGAAATCCAAACTTAAATTTGGAAGTTTATTTCATTTACAACTCAATAATACTGCTGCTCATATGCCGTTTATCTATATTAAAATAAAAATAAATAAATTGGATAGGAAGGGAGAAAATTCAATTGTTGTGTCAATGTGTCTAACAAAGGTTTTGAATTTACACAGCTTGATGGAGTCCAAATTACTATTATTTTTTAAAAAAAATCTATTTCACTTTTGTGACAAAAGTTTTAATGCAGTGTACCTTAATATTGGGAATGTTCTAAACATAGTTCGTGTTAGATAACATTATTCTTTATTATTTATTTTAATAATCAGTAGTTTAAATCACTGGCGGAGTTAGGGGGGTCCTGGGGGGACTCAGACCCCGCCAAATTTTTGACAAATTTTTTTTTTATGTTTTTTGTTTTAAAATTTTATTTTTTGGTTCCTTTTATATTTATTATTACCATTTTGTTCTCAAATTAAATAAAAATTTTAATCCTATCAATTTCTTTTTTCGTTTCCATGTTCAAAGTATGAGAACTCGAAATGAATACTTGTAATAAGATATGATTTTGCTAAATTAAATATTGATATTTTTTTTAATATATTTATTGGTATTTTTGTTAATAAGGTATAAAAAATTAAAAAAAAAATTCGGGGGCAGCGCCCCTGTGACCCCCACCCCCTTCATCTATATATCTTCAATTCTAAGACTTCCAATTTCAAACGATTGGCTCCGCTCCTAGTTTAAATTGTCATACGTTTTAATTTATTAAAATGTATGTAAATTTTATTGAAAATGAATTAGAGAATCCACTGCGAATATTTCTTTTTCGTATAAAGATTTGATTGCGTTTTGGCGTTTACATACTTTCCCATACGTAAACTAATTACGTAAAATAAATGATCTTTTCCAAGAATATTAAAAAAAAATGTTTTCCTCTTAGAACAACTAAAATGGAAGAATATAAATAACGTGCGCCTTCAGCCCCCACGCAAAAAAGCACAAAAAATCTCGTTCTCCCGCCATCCCTTTTCTCCTTTTTTTTTTTCTTGTTCATTCACCAACGCTCCGAATCTACAGTCTCTAAAGAACAAAGAGAAAAAAAAATCGAAAAATGGAAATTCCAGTTATTGATCTGGCTCCATACCTGGAATTCTCATTGAAATTCTCAGATTCTGGTAAAGAAGAGCTTGATCCACAGCTGAAGTGTCTGTGCTCGGAGGTGAGCCGAACCCTAAGGGAGACGGGAGCATTACTAGTCAAAGATCCACGATGCACAGCACAAGACAACGATCTGTTCATCGATATGATGGAAAAATACTTCGAAATGCCTGACGATTTTAAACGCCTCCAAGAACGCCCTCATCTCCATTATCAGGTCCCTCTCAAAAGTTTTATTTTATAGTTTGGGCAGCTTTCTGCTGTCTGTAATTGAGATCTTATAATTCAGATTATGACATAATAAGTTTTAAACAAATTAAACTGGATCGTATGTTATAGTTCTGAGGCACCAATTCCGTGCTGATTTATGCACGTGATTGGTTTTAGTATTTAATGTTTAAATTTGTTCTCAACTGGCGAGTTGATTAGGGGTCTCCAATATTGTGATGACTGAGTGTATATTGAGTTTTGCTCCTCCATTGTCGAGTAGAAAATATCTCAACGTATGTTAATTTATATTTTGAATCGTATCGATACATACATAACTAGTTCATGTTTGCATGCCTTCTCTATGTGCATCGATAAACAGAAATTGAATTGAGATCTTGGAATTGGGGAAGTTAATTCAAAATTGGTTGGATTTTCCTTTTCATAAAATACAGTGAACCTGGAATTGAAGTCCATAGTTTTGCTTCTTCAAATGGTTAACAAAGCAAACATTTATGCCAGACTAAACCAACTATATTGCTATAATTGGATTGGAAAATCCAGATTAAATTAGTACTAATATTGTCCTCACATGAAGCCTACTTTATTATGAGATTTTCATCAGTACACTAAATTGCTATAATTGGGCTAGAGTTTTCCCAGTATTAAGCGTTATTCGCATCAAGAGGCCAAATGAGACAAGCATGATTCAGAAGGTGTCGTTGCTGCAAAAAGTAGTATCGTGACATTATTATTACAGTTACAGTACAGTTACAACTCTTTGAAACTGAGGTATTTCCTAAAGAATTAAATGAAGGACACGACTACAATTTCATATTTTTTAAATCTATCTTAGGAACGTCATCTTCCTTCTCCTTGCACGTTCATTCTGCCTCATCCAACCTTATAATTAAACGGAAGTTCCAGTTTTTCATTTTAATGAGCAAAATTTTGAAGCCATGTCGTGCTGTCATTTTGGTACACTCCTTTTTCTACAACAGATTTTACAAACTAAAGTGACTCACATTTTCATTTCAACGAGTTCAATTGTGCTCATCTTTCATTAATTAAATACCACATACAGAAATAAATGCAATTAGTTAATTACTGTTCTATTTTGTAAAAGTGAGTGGCTGGTAAGCTTTTGAGTTTGATGCTTATCTAGTGCTATCTGTGCTTAACAAAGACTTGTAGGCAATTTCTTTCCAGGGGATAACTTCCCTGGAAATTAAATTAGAGGCTGATGTCTCTTAAAAATCAAATGAGCCTGGATTCAAATAGCACTTGCAGAATACCTCTTCGTTCGTTCAAATCCTGTCAGTTACAGTCCCTTAACTTAGACACTAAAAAGTAATTTCATCCTATTTTTCATGTTTCACTTACATTTTTACTACAGAGAAGATAGCATAGTTAATCAATTAGGAGGGACAGACATAGTTAATTGAATAGAAATTAATAATATTCCATGGAGCTGGGGTTTAATAGTCTGCTGGTCGAGGGCCACTTAATCTAATTGCAATTTTTTGCTCTCATATTTTCACAGGTTGGAGTGACACCTGAAGGAGTTGAAGTACCTCGTAGTCTAGTTGATGAAGAAATCCAAGAGAAGCTAAGAGCAATGCCCATAGAGTTTCAGCCATCGGCTCTCACTGGACCAGATCCTAAGTGGCGATTCATGTGGAGAGTTGGTCCACGACCATCAAACACCCGCTTTAAGGTTGATTGAATTCCTTTCAGTCTGATTTTGAGATGGTTGGGCTTCTATTTGTTATTGACAAGCGTCCATCTTGTAGGAGCTTAATTCGGAGCCTGTAATACCTGAGGGATTTCCTGAGTGGAAAGATACCATGAATTCATGGGGACATAAGATGATATCTGCGATAGAGGTGAATCATCAGCACTATGTGTTTCTTATTTCCTGCAGCTAGTCACACATATTGTTTAACTGTCGTGTAATACTATTCTTGTTCAGGCTGTTGCTGAAATGGCAGCCATTGGCTTTGGCCTGCAGAAGGCTGCATTCACTTCTCTTATGAAGCAGGTTACTGTTTTTTTGGGTTATTGTTATATCAACCATCCTTGTCTTTCTTCAATTCTGTCCCAGCAAGAAACATTTCTATCTGATTGTTATAAAAATACAAATAAGCCATGATTGTAATTTCTTGTCCTGTTCCCACCCTCTCAGAAAATTGATGCCTATAGGCTGTCTTATAAGACTGCAATTAAATGTCTTTTTTTCTACAGAAGAGAGTAACTATAAAAGAATGTGAAATTTCAGATGCATTTCTTTCCTGGGTGGAAATATTTGATCTCCTGTCTTTCTTGTCTTTGTACAAGTTTTCTAGTTGGAATCGGAAAATATGTATGATTTGATTCTATATTTTTAAAATGCCTCTAATTCTTGCTTTGACCATTTGCTTCCATACTATATACTAAAAGAATCATATAGCTGAACCAAAATTTATTGAGAACGAGGCTTCGTTTGTTATTGTACTATGTATAGTAAAGGATCAAAGGTAAAGATATGTATGCATCAAATATGAGTACTGTTGATTATGGATAGTCAAATAGTTAACCTGGAAGAGCTTCAATACGTGTGTGAGTTGTGCCTGCCAGTCTTTTTGCTATTTTGTTTGCTCAGCTCCTCTTCTTTTATCAATTGAGTCTTGGTTCATGTGTCTTGTCCATTCCTATCACATTATGCAATCTACATAATTTTATTGATAATTTGGAAGTGGGGCTCGTAACATGGAAGATCATTATAACACGTGAAGAAAATTTATGTAAAAAATCAAAAGTTGAATTCTTTTTACGTAAAGGGTGACCCTTCTTCCTTGACTTCAAATTCCCTTTCCTCCAATACGTCCTTTGTGTCTTCTAACTTAAAGAAAACTAGAGCAATGGAATATTTATTCATCCACTTGAGGTGTGAACCAAAGCTGAAAAATTGCCAATCACTAAATCCTCCCAAAGATGAAACCAAGTTCACTTCGCCCTCCCTAATATTTTACTACTTCAAACTTCTCCAATAGTTCTCTGTACCAAGCCTTGAGCCATCCGCACTGTTGCTTCAATGGCACAAAACTCCTTTTAGGCATTTTTGCATTCAAGTTTCATTTAAGGTTTTCCAGAATTTCGCAGTTCTATTTTCATACCAACATTTTTCCTTTATGGCTTGACATACTCTTAAACGACTTCTCCAATTCCAGGGACCTCATCTGCTTGCTCCAACAGGGAGTAACCTAAGACGTCATGGCCAAGTAGGTACTGTGTTTGCTGGATATCACTATGACCTCAACTTCCTTACAATTCATGGAAGAAGTCGATTCCCAGGTCTAAATATTTGGCTAAGAAATGGGCAAAAAATGGAAGTGAAGGTTCCTGTGGGATGTCTCCTCATTCAAACAGGAAAGCAGGTAGGATTCCCCCAGTTCTGACTATTGTTAAGATCAGATAATTTTAATGTCTAACGATTTACTTTTGGGATTAAGCCAGCTGTTTTGTTGTTTATTCCGTTATTAATGAAATTGTCTATATATCAGAAGATAATTTGGTTATGATTATATTATGGGTTCAATGTGGCCGTTTTATTGTTCATTCCCTTATTGATCCTATATAATTGGCCATTTATGAGAAGATAATTTGTTTAATTAAATTTAACCCTATCATATGCTCAATAATACAACATAAGATAATTTGGTTATTTTATCGTGGGTTTATCTGGCTGTTTTGTTGTTCATTCCTTCATTGGTCATATATAATTGGCCATATATGAGAAGATAATTTGGTTAAATTATTAGCCTCCAATCATACCCTCAATTATACAGCGGAATACTTGCATGTACTGTATGTCAGTTAAATTGTCAATTTTTTTTGGGATCGTGTATGTTCAGTGAAGCGTTCTGTTTCCTTGTGATTAGATTAGTACAGAAACAGAAATAATGTTTTGATCTAAAAATCTTTCCCATCTTTTTTCCTCTTTGGTTTCCAATCCAACTTTTGAGCAAGAATTTGTGAATTTTAGTTTTCTTTCATCATTTTTGTTCTGATGAGGTCTTTATCAGTGGAGATAATCAATGCTCTTTTGAGCCCTCACTTTGTATTAATATATATGCAGATAGAGTGGTTGACTGCTGGAGACTGCATAGCTGGCATGCACGAGGTTGTTGTAACTAACCGGACAACTGATGCAATCAAACTAGCCTTGGAGCAAAACCGCAGCCTGTGGAGAGTGTCCTCAACGGTGAGTTAAGTCACGAGGTTGCAATCATTTTGATTTTTCTCATTTTCTGCATTGTAGTTTTAGTTTATCATAGTCACCATGACTTCAATTGCTAGTCATTGACTTTCTCTTGGTCTTTTGTAGCTTTTTGCGCACATAGCATCAGATGCTGTGTTAAAACCTCTAGGCCACTTTGCAGAATCCCCCCTTGCCAGCAAGTATCCTTCCATGCATGCTGGAGACTTTGTCGAACAAGAGCTTGCTGTCATTAATCTCAAAGGCAGTAAAGGCGACCTTTTATAACCTATAACAACTTGAATGCGGTTCTTTTAATGCCAGCAACACTTCGAGATTCAAGTATTTGGTGGGCGGATAGCAGGAATGCTGGATTCAATCAAGTCATTCAATTTCTTAGTTTCCCTAAATTGTTTATAAGACACGCTGTATGAATTTGTGCTCAGTAATTTTACTCTCCAAGACAATAGTTGAGAGAGCAATTAATTATTTTTGTTTCCAATGTTGAAATGCTAGCCTTTTCTTCCCCTTGATTATGGGCATAGTTATTCCATTACAACGCAAAACTGATCAATCATGTTTGATGTACAATGTTGTTGATAATATGCCACGTAACATGTTATTAGACTGTTTAAAAAATAATTTATCTTTTTAACCAATATTTTTTGCCACCTACAACAATGTCAACAATGTTGCAAAAAAAACATTGTACAAATAGATTATCCCAAAACTGATAAATAACACTGCCTTCGCCTAGTCTGCACGTAAAAATGTGTAATTTGGACAATAATCTACAGGTGGTGCACATATCAACAGTAAGCTGCAAATTGGAATTTTCTTCAGAATATCACATATGACTTCTTTGTATAGGAGGGCCATCTCATGAAACGTGAGTGTTATAACTGTATGTAAAGGTGCCAAAATCATGTCAACGCTGTAGAGCGGAGTTAGCTAGCTCTTACAGGTGACATGAATCAAGTGTGACACAGTGTTGGGTAAGAAATATGAAATAGCATCAGTTGGATACAAAACAAAGTTTGGTAACCTAGATGACATTTTGCTATAAGTTTCAGTTACTGGTATTGGATTTCACCCAAGCCTGAAAACATGAAATTCTACAAAACAAACACCCTGCTGACTTTGCTGTTGCTTGTGTCTGTGATGGCTGGTCAAGTGCAGAAAAGCAATGGACAGATGAGTTGTGGCAGCAGTTACTTCTCAACACTCGTTCAGCTGATACCTTGCAGGGCCTCAGTGATTCCATTTATACACATGCCTCCAACTGAGGCTTGCTGTGCTGCCATTAAAGCTCTAGGCCAGCCTTGTCTGTGTGCACTTTTGAATGGCCCGACCATTTCAGGGGTCGACCGGAACATGGCCATGCAGCTTCCTGATAAGTGCATGGCCTACTTTGAACCATGTAAAGACTCTCTCTCTTTCTCTCTCTCTCTCTCAGTGTGTGTTCCATTGTATTGTCTCTACTCGTATCTTTTTCTTTTCGTCTGTACTTGCTTAGAGGAAAGATCTTCTCTTGTTTGAATTTAGCATTGTTCTATATAAATTGAGTTATGCTTGCCCTTTTCTTTATGCAGGTCAAATTACGAAGTAAACTGCAAAAAGCAGTGGAAAAAGTTCATGAATAAGTGTGTGGAGGGCTACTAATGAGCTTTATGTAGTTTTCTTTAACTAGTAATCATATAACAGACAAATTTGTATTAAAAACCAGAGTCAAATCCTAGAAGCTTTGTGTTAACTAATGTGTGGATTTTTCTAGTATATGTTTTTCTCTCTTTTCTTTCTTGGAGATATATTAGCTCCATGATAGCAATTACTTCTCCAACATTCAAATTGCCCCAAAAGAAATCTGAGAGAAGAAATTCTATTAGCTCTATTAATACACAACAAATACAACGAGTCTTGACCATAGCTTAGGAAAAGACTTGATCTTCTGCATACATTTGTACAAGTAGATGGAAAATATAAATCAACATTCTTAACACTCCAGATGGTGGAAAAACATCTTGCTTTCTAAGCTTGACAGCAATACGATAAATGATTTACTTGGAAATCCTTTTGTGAGCACGTCCGCAAGTTGTTTACAAGAGGATACGTAGTGAATACGATTTTTGTTTTTCACCAATTCAAGTTTGAAAGGCGTACAACTTTCACATGCTTGGTCCAGTCACGATGAGCAAGATTATGGACTATATATAGAGTAGATTTGTTATCATAGTAAAACTTCTACCTTCAAATCCAAGAGAATGATTTCAGCCATAGCCCTAAATTCTGTCTCTGCATTAGAGCGTGCAACCGATTTTTTCTTGCTTCCATGTAATAAATTTTCTCCCAAGAAGGTACAATAACCAGTACTTGACCTTCAATTGACAATGAATTTAGCCAATCAAAATCTCCATCATTATTCTTTTGAAATAGAAACCCTTGTCTAGTGTGCCTATTAAGTACCTAAAGATTCCATAAACTGATGATATCTAAGAGGAGCATGCATGAATTGACTTATAACACTTGCTACACAGGCTATACCTGATTTTGTATGTTACAAATAACTTGACTTTTCAGATATATCTTCGATGAACTATCTCTTCATCCTTCTTGTGGTTTGTAGGGCTAATCTTGAGATTTTGGGTGCTCTACATGACATTCAAAAATGGTACCCCTTTCATATAAAATATTTCAATAATATTATTTCATTACAAAAATACGACATTTAAATATTTGTTTTTTTTACATATCGTGAATAAGAAAAGTACAAATAACGATTTTGTTGATATGCACACTAATTTCATGTTCCTTAAGTCTCACACTAAGATGTTCTCAATCACTAGATCCTTCATTTTATTGACTGACCTTTTTTGTAAATTTATTTTAAGTAACTTGCAATAAAAACAAGAATCAATAATTTTGTATCGTGAATAATGTTAGTTATTTGTTTCTTGCACTTGAAAATGGAAAAGAATCATGCATACAAACTGTAATTTGGAAAGATCCTCAGATGTCGAACTTACATTTTCATTAGCAAATCCAAAAAGAATGTCAATAATTTACATAAAATGTTGAAAGATGAAGCAACACAAGTCGAGGAAGCTGAGGAATCAACAAAACGATCTGGCGTCTTAGTCATCAATTCAAGCTTCATCAGCATCCATTGCTGATTGTACAATAGAAGGACCTAGAAGATATCATGCTACACGATATGTTTTGCATTGCACATAGATTCTGTTATGAGGAGAGTTTTCTCTCTGTAGTTTTAGTTTAGTTTTGTAACTGTATTGATTCCTTCTCCCCACGTGGAGTGTATATATATACCTTGTAATATGTAATGTCAAGATAATACATTGAAGCAAATTCATAGCAATATTATAGCTCTCAGAATTTTCCTATCTCAAAATTTAAATGGTATCAGAGCATAATGGCATAATCAAACATTGAGTCCTCAAATCCCTCACCAAACACTAGTCAAACTCAAAATAACAACTCAATGTTACATGATCCAACACATTTCAGTAGCCCCTATTGCATTGGTAGCAATGATGGCACTGGAGCCATTCTGGTCACACATATACTTGATGCAAACAACTACCACTCTTGGGCTATAGATCGATGAAGGGAGCCCTTAGAATAAACAATAAGTTAGGATTTATAGATGAGAGCATGTGTGAGCCACATGATCCAAATGATCCACTAATGGAACATTGGCTTAGGTACAATGACATTGTAATCGCTTGGCTTCAAAATACCACGGCTGTGGACATCAAATGCAGCACTACATATGCTGAGATTGCTCACCAGTTATGGCTGGAGTTGGAACAACGATTTGCTCAACAAAATGCACCTAGAACTTTCGAGATTAAGCATGTTATTACAATATTAGCCCAAAATTGGGATGCTATAAGTGTGTACTTCTCTAAGTCCAAAACTCTGCTTGATGAGCTATTAAACTATAAGTCCATCCCGAATTGTACGTGTTGACGCCTGGAAGTGGTTATTGAAAATCAGAATCGTGACTGGGTGATGAAATTCTTAATGGGATTGGATGAATCCTATAAAGCTATTAGGCTCAAGTTCTTTTGAACAAACCAGTTCCTTTCTTGAATGAAGTTTATGCTATAATCCAACAAGAAGAGAAAAGGAGATAGATCTCAAATGATGGTTCTATCAGTGAGACAATGGTATTACTGACTAAAGGAAATTTTAGGGACAATGGCAAGCAGAATTCTTCTTCACAGAGAAAGATAGGTATTATTGCACTTTTTGTAAAATTGCAGGCCACTCACTTGAGAGATGCCTCAAAGATCCCAATAAGCCTGTATGTTCCAATTGTAAGATGCCAAGACATACTGCAAGTAATGCTTCAAGCTACATGGGTATCCATCGGGTTACAAACTTGAAGGGAAGAACATATACACCAGTAGCAAATCAGGCTTCCATTGGTATGCCTATGAATCAGGAACAACATATTGACAAGACTAATGTATATCTCACTCAAGAGGAGTACTCTCTCTTAATGGCCATTCTCAAATCATCAACAAATCATAATATGGGTTCTTTAGGAAACCAGGTTCAAAGTATTGTTGCTTCAGGTGCTGACAAAGCTCTTCTAAAAGTTTATGGTATATCACTTTGCTCATCTACTCTTAAAATTGCAAAAATCAATAGTTCTACAGCCCCTTGGATTCTAGATACAGGGGCAATGACCATATGATCTGTAGTCCATCATATTTTTCCTCTATCAAATCCCAAGCCACTTGCTCAGTAACCTTACCAAATGGAGTTGTTGTCCCAGTAACTCATGTTGGCACTGCACACATCACATACACATTAGTTCTCCAGGATATGTTATGTGTTCCTTCATTTTCTTTCAATCTCATATCTGTTAGAAAGCTCACTCAGGCACTGAACATCTGTGTTATTTTTTTTATCTGATGCTTGCTTCATATAGGACCTTTCGACTTGGACAACGACTGGAATGGGTGAAGTGAAGTCTAATCTCTATCATATCATGCCTTCAACAGTCTCTCCTATGGCCCTTTAAGAAAGTTTGAATCGTTTAACTACTGCATTTCTTTTTTCAGCTTCTGTTATCAATAACAATGAGGAGTTCGATCTTTAGTACTACAGAATGGGACATCCATCTCATTATGCTCTTGCTTTTGAGGATGCGATACCCAAGTTGGCTTCCCATAACAAACCTTATTCTGTATGTCCCTTAGCAAAGTTATACAAACTTCCATTTCCCATTAGTGAGCACAAATCAGAAAGGTGCTTTGATTTAATATATTGTGATATCTTTGGACCTTGCAATAAAACCAGTTATAATGGATCTCGTTATTTTCTAACTATAGTAGATGACTTTAGTAGATGCACTTGGATATATATGCTCAAATTAAAATCTGAGTCCACTAATGCTTTACAAAATTTCTATAAACTGATAGAAACTCAATTTCAAACCAAAATCAAAGTTATTCTAAGTGATAATGGGGGAGAACTTAGCATGAATCAATTCTATCTTGCAAAGGGCATTAGACATCAGAGAACATGTGTTGAAATCCCTCAACGAAATGCCATTGTTGAGAGAAAACACCAACACATTTTAAACGTTGCAAGGGCCCTAAGATTTCATTGTGGTGTTCTATTAAAATACTGGAATGACTGTGCCTTAATTGTTGTTTACTTAATTAACAGTACTCCTTTTGTACTTCTAAACCACAAAAGCCCCTTTGAGATGTTATTTCATATCAAACCTACATATTCTCACCTCAAAGTATTTGGATGCCTTGCCTTCTCCACAACTCTCACGAATGGCAGACACAAATTTGACTCTAGAGCTAGGAGATGCATCTTCTTAGGCTATCCTTTTAGTATTAAAGGGTACAAACTCCTTGATTTGGAGACAAATAAAGCCATCATATCAATGAATGTTGTGTTTCATGAAACTATATTTCCATACAAAGAAACTAAAGTCACAAAAATACACATTCCACCACATCCTACTCATCTGTGCTTTCCTCAAAACCCTGTCATCTATATTCCAACCAACAAACTCAGAGAAGGAGAAGATCAATCTACACACCCTCCTAATCCTACACAACACACAGAACAAATTTACACTAATGACTCTCAAATTGATCAAACTACACAACAACCAAACAAATGTATGCCTGATAGCAACCAAGTCAAATCTCACTTGCCTAGAAGGTCTACCAGAATTTAAAGAGTTCTACCACATCATCAGGATTTTATATGTCAGCGGGCCACTTTACTTTCCCCATTGCAGGCATTGGACAAGAAATGTGGGTTTGTTTCCTCGGGTAGTCCGTATCCTCTCACCTTTAGTATATCATATGATAAGTTATACGTAACTCATGAAGCCTTTGTGTCTTCCATTACTGTACAAAATGAACCTAGAACTTACCAAGAGCCTTTCAGATTCCCTGAATAGTGTGAGGCCAAGAAAAATGAGATTATGGCTCTTGAGTTGAATGATACATGTGTTATACTTGATCTGTCACCTAACAAGAAGGAAATATGGTGTAAATGAGTTTACAAAATCAAGTTTAATGCTGATGGAAATGTAGAAAGATACAAAACCAGGCTGGTAGCGAAGGGATACGCTCAGTAAGAAGGTTTAGATTACCATGAAACCTTCTCACTAGTGGCAAAACTTGTCACTGTCCGAACCTTACTTGCTATTGCAACCATAAAGGGTTGGTTCCTATATCAATTAGATGTAAACAATGCTTTCTTGCATGGAGATTTAGATGAGGAAGTATACATGGAGCTACCCCCAGGCGATGACAATGCGGTGGTTCAAAGGTATGCAAACTTCACAATAGCTTGTATGGACTCAAACAAGCTTCATGGCAACGATATTTAAAGTTGTCTAATTTCATTCTTCAGCATAGTTTTACTCAATCTAAGGTTGATTACAATTTGTTTATTGAGACTACTCAAAACTCATTTATGGCTATTTTAGTCTATGTTGATGATATAATTATGATTAGAAATTGTTTAGAAACCATCAAAAATCTCAATGTAGCACTTGATGCACAGTTTAAGATTAAAGATTGGGTAAGTTGAAATATTTCCTAGGTATTGAGGTGGCTAGATCGAAACAAGGAATACATATTTGCCAAAGAAAATATGCCCCGGACATTCTAGCAAATTCATGAACCATAGGATCAACACCAGCCAAAGTACCACTTGATCAAAACATCAAATTATCCAAAGGGGAAGGAGAACTGCTTACTGATCCATCCATCTACAGAAGGCTGATTGGACGTTTACTGTATTTGACCATAACCATGCCATATATATCCTACTCAATTTAGCTCTTAAGTCAATATATGAGATCAACCAAGGATACCCAATCTCAATGTAGCACATAAACTACTAATGTACCTTAAGAGAGCTCCAGGACAAGATCACAAAATCAACAATTTTTATTGACCACAACTCGATTACAACTTAATAAATTGTGAGTTACAGTAACAATTTTTAGGTCACATATTATGCATCGATGACAAATCTAAAATTTTATTGGTCACAACTCATTTATTTTATTGATGACATTCTCAAATTAATTGGTCACGCGTTATTTTTTTTTGTCACAAGTCACATATTTTATAGGTCACAACTTATTAAAATAATAGGTCGCGTATTATTTTTTGGTTACAATTCACAAAAATTTTTATTGGCCACAAATTATTTTTTAGTCACAAATTATTGAATTTTAAGGTCACCGTTTAACAATATGTCACATCAATAACTTTTCATTCTTTTTCAACCACATATTAAATTTTTTTTATAGGTCACAAGTTATTTTTCAACCACAAATTAAAATTTTGTATAGGTCACAGATTGAAAAAATCAAAACTTTTGTTGGTCACAACTCGATTACAATGAGTCAAGTCATAATTTTAATTGGTCACACTCAATTACACGCACAAAATAATCACAATCACCTCCAACCCCATATCATCGGCACGCCCCGATTACAGTGAGTCATGGTCACAATTTTGCTGAGACTTAAGTTGTAAAAGTAAAGATTCTGGTAGGATAATGTGGTGCATTGGTGCAGCAAAAAATGCCAGAAGTGGGTGACATCTACCTCCATTTAGAGCTAGACATGTGACAAAACTCACTTATTTAAATTCAAATATTTTCATCCATTTATGCCTATTCAGTTACTATCTTATGTATCTACAATGGGTTTCAATCACTACCTTGAATGTGCTCACCCAATTTTTATCATCCAGCACAAACATTTTTACCAAAAAGATGATTTGCAAGACTCCATTTGCTAAGTTTCACCGAATCACAATTTACATTCGGAGATTCAATAAATTGCATTTTTACGCTAACTTACTTAGTAAGGATGTCTGAAAATTTCAAATTAAAAGCAATTCCCCATCCCATGCAGAATTCCCAATCATATTCCCAAATTCCCTACCAATTAACCAAAGTAATCAAATTGTGCCATTAGCCCATCACCCACCCCGACCCCATTCAATATTTTAGCAATAAATCCTAATCTTATTCTGTGATTCACTGATTCCCTACCAAAATATGAAAATAAATTAAATAATCACACCCAACAAACCGCCACCCAAAGCAGATTTTACATCCCAAGAGATTTAAAAGGAACTAGAAATATGAATTACAACAATTAAATAAGCAAGAAAAAGTACAGATTACATATTAACCTTCGTAGCAGTGGCGGGGGCCAATTTGCTAGAGAAGAAATTGTGGTATGGTTTCAATTCAATGACTTGGATTGAAGAAATAACGGTTGGGATTGGAGATTTGATTTGGGTTATAAAGCTACCATTAACATCACCATTCGCGCACGACTGCGAACAAGTATCGAAAGATCGAAGGTTTTGGGGTTAGTTGGGTTCGGAAGATCAAAGGTGCACCGCGGAGATGAAATTGGAGTTTCGTGGTGTAGGGTCGTCGAAGCAACCTGTGATGGAGGTGGTGGTGTCGTTGGAGAGGTGGTGTCAGCAGTGGTGGTGCCGACGGTGTGGGGCTGTGTGGTAGCGCCGGGAATAAAGAGAGGAGAGAAAATGGGATGAAATAATTAT
>CAIGRE010286562.1:0-15949 GCA_903798275.1 Fraxinus angustifolia subsp. syriaca
TCGAGATGTTAGGCCAGCACAAATAAATGGGCAACAAGGTCTTGCAGGCAATGGAAACACTGGTCTCTGCTAGTTCCGTGACCAAAAAATTTAGTTTGTTTGAAATTGGTCAATAATCCAATGCACAAAAATTGTCTATAATGAGATTCCATTTTCTAAACAAGTCTAAGATTTCATGAATGAATTCCTCGAGAACGAATTTAGAGACCATACAATGTAATGTGGAACTTTTTGACAGTTACTCTTCGACATAAATAATTATGGTTTGATCTTAAAATATAAAGCAAAACATATTTAATTCCGAATTATAACTCAATACTGCATTCTGACTTGATTAAATCTCAGAGGAAGGTTACAAGTACTTAATGATAAAGCGGTAAAATACATCAGAGAAAAGCTCGCTGAGGGCTCAAAAACGGTTAATACTAAATTCCGATGGGATAAAAACTCTACTGACAGATACTACAGGCCCGACGTAATTTATTTACCATAGCCGAACTATTAACCCCAGAAATGAAGACTAATGCCTTCAGCACATCACCATCTTGAGCGCTTGCTCGTTACACTTTGCTCTCCAATTCCTTCAGAAAATCTGCGTGATCCACCAGAGCCTAAATACAGAAGAAACGGTGAAATGAGCTTACATCAAGATGAAGCCATCACGATGAGCTAACCAATGTTCAGAACAAGTCACAATGCAACCAGTAAGGATCTATTTTGTCTCATTTCATATATAGCCTCCAAAACTGAGGCAAGTAATCTTAACTATGAGCACACGCATGGGGGAGGAAGAGAGGTACTTGAATGCTACAGATCAGTGGAAAAGCGAAACTCTAAACAGATGATGCACCATGAACATTAATATCAAAATCCATGTTACAGTCTGGTTTCCTGTTAACTTACTGTTTTCCACCCATCTGGATCTAGGAAAGAAGCGATCTTAGTATTGAGTCCAGGAACTTGTCCTGGTTGCCTAGTTATCTTTCCTCCAAGCTCTTGGGTTACAAGATTTACAACCTCGGCACTTTTATATACATCCTCAGTACTGATTACATCCTCAGTACTGATTGCAACCTAGAAATATTATTACATTCACCCTGAGGCAAGAAGATGGATGATAACAAAAAAGAAAAATTTTCACAAGCATAAAACAAACCTGTGCATATGCATTTCCTTTAGTATATTAAGTCACGCCATAATTGTATGTCAACTCAAGGACAGTTGTCTCATATTCAACAGCGTATCCCATAATTGCTATGGTGTACTGCAGAGTATAACAACATATGTTGTCACTGCGTCAGCAAATCCCAGAGGAAAATAAAAGTGTTGAAGTTCAAAGGACAATTTGATTTCGGTCAGTCATACTTTTTGTTCTGGTCTGTCAGTTTTCTTCAAGAGTTTCATCCCCAATGCCTGCGACGTAAAGAGTGATAAATGTCAGCATATTTTCAGATAAGGGATAGGTATGTATCTCAGTTCAGACTGCACATGAAGTATCTATATGGAAATCGAAGGAATATGGAAGAGACTTTTGATACCGTTACTTTTGAAGGATGAAAATAGAACTTTCTAATTACATGCATGCTTCTGTAAAGTGCTTGTGAGTTGTGTGGAAGTGATATTTTGAAAATCAAGTTTCTCCACACTCATTTTCAACCACACATTCTCCAAAAAAATTAAAACATTTTTCACATTTCCTCATAACTCATCCTTACTTTTTAACCACAAATTCTCCAAAAAATACAAAAACCACTTCGGAAATAATCACTGCCACGCAAGCTACAATCTCCATGATGGCTGATAGAAGTACTAATTCATTGAAATCCACATAACGGACATTTCAGTAATTTACTAATTTATGCACATGGACTCACAAGAAGAGTATAGATAAGACTACCAGAAATAGATCAATTGAAGGGGTAGCTTCAAAAAATAAACCAAAATTGTACAAATTGAAAAGGAAGAAGAGTTCACCTTCTCACAAAATTTTATAGAACGATCAAGGTCACCTACACGAAGCATCACTTGACAAAGTGGTTCAGGAGTTGGACCGCGTTGAATAAGTTCAAAAAGGTAGCCATCAGGATCCTTAACAAATGCAACGACAGATGATCCACCTTTAACTGGACCTGGCTCTCGTGTGACTGTTCCTCACTTGGACTTTATGTCTTCAACCAGTTTATAAACCTAACGGATAGAAACAGAAAATGCCAGAAAAACTAAATTAGGCAATAGCATCATAATATGGCCAACAGACAAGCACTTGCACTATAGGCCAAAGAAAAAGCAAAAATGATAAAATACTTACATCTTGGGTTGCAATGGCAAAATGTCTAAATCCAGTTCCAATGTCATATTTATCAATGCCATAGTCTGTGGGAATAACATCATAAAGAACCAAGCATGTATTATGACTAACCAATACGAAAGAAATAATTCTCTAGATTATTTCCAGTTCGTAGAATAAATACATTTGCAATTCATAGAGTTGTCCATTCCCCTTAAATATAAATTAAGAATGTCATTTACCAGGGATATCCTCACCCATTGGCACAGGAAAACTTAAATTTCTGATTGATTGGATGAGTAAGCGTCTTGTGCAGCTGTGTGTGAGCATTTGTGAAAGAAGAGGGATGGGGAGTACAAAGTTTACTCTTGTCAATCAGCTCTTGGTGTGTAATGTGCAACTTTTAAGTATAAAAGAAACGCTTGTTAACTATATCACAAGCAATCTATTAACTGCCAATGCAGAAGCTCAAAACTGAGTGATACATAATGAACCCACAACCAAATAACCATGTGAAATCAAGAACTTCAAAAGTTAAATAGTGATTGATAATGTCGAAATTGAAAAGCCTGAACATACTGTATGTCAATTCCACCGCAAAGTGAGTCTCTTCAGGGCCAAACCCAAGAAAAGCATTTGAATATTTTTCTTCTGGAAAGTCCCTCTTCCTCAATAGCTTCATCCCAAAACATTCAGTGTAAAACCTAAGACATTAAAGAAAAAGTTAGTAACCTGAACGAAAAAAGAGTAAGGATACCACATCTTAGTGCAAACAAAAAGCATAATAATTCTCTGTACGGGATTCAAACTTGATGGTGCGATCAAGGTCTCCCACTCGATACACAGCATGCAAGAATCGGCGCTTATCCTTCTTTGGCCATTCCAGCAACTCAACACTTAAGACAACTGGTGGTGCAGCCTCAGCCATTTCTGTGTTTGCTGAAATAAATTATTTATGTTACTTTTGTGGTAGATACTAGATATACACAAATTGATATCAGTAACAACTAAGATTAACCACTCTTCCACTCAACTATTGAACCTCTTTTCTGTAAGAATTGCAATAGTGAGAATCGAACAATTCAAAACTTGGAAACAACTAGAATAAAATCTTAGGATCAAAAAAGTAAATCTTATCCACCTCACTTCTTCTCCTGCTTAAAATAAAAGTTTGAATACCAAAATTTAGACAAAACCAAGAAAGTAAATAATAGACTTAATTTACCATTTCTTTCCCTTTAACTTTTCATTTCCTTTCTGTTGGCTTATTTATATAACCACACGAGACTTTCGAACTCCCAGAATAGTATACTATAAAGAAAAGAAAAGGAAGTATATGATCTTTTTACTCAAAAAATAAAAATTATTTCTTTTACATTTCATATAAAGTGACTAACTACAGAAATTTAATTTACATTGGGAAATTTTAGTATTTCCCAAGCTACAAGAAAAACTTCTACTACGAACAGAAATTACATGGTTCCAAAGACTAATTTCTATCTATAAATTTCTATCTATAAATTCAAAATTCAGGTTCAAAATGCAAATTTAAAGCTGCAACAAAAATCATTTCCAGAAAAATTAATTTCATTTCCAGAATTCAGCACACAGTCAATTGTAAGAAAAATTAGAGCAGAAAACCAAACATTAAAGACCCAAAGAGCATCGAAATTCCCAAAGTGCGCCACGGAATTGAGAAAAGGATGGTGCAAGCAAAAGCATACAGAGAAGAGAGGTAGCGTGATCACTGATTAAAGAAGCAGCAGCAGCGTGAATGAACTAGAAAAGATCTACATTTGGAATGCCAACAATGCTATATGTTGATTAGGTGGCCCCCACCGAGAGTGTTGTGAAAATTACATTGGATTTTTTTCTTGCAATGCTTAACTTTTGAGAAGGGTTTGCTAGAATGACGGGGTGTCACGTAATTCTGTCACAGTTTAACCAGCAGGTGGAATAATGTGATGAATTAAACCATATGTAAAGAATAATGGTTTACAAAAGTTATACCGACTCGCACATGGATAGGACCAATCGAAATAAAAAATGAAAAAAAACAACCAATCCCTATGCATTTTTGTGAGTTTCTGTAAACCAAACCCCCTCCCCCCCTTTCTGTGAACCATCCTTCTGTAAGGGTAGCATTGTTTCATAATGTGATACATATTAAAATTAAATTTTTAGTAAATTTTAATAAAAGTTAATGAAATATATGATTGAAAAATTAGAATCCTATAAAATATGTGGTTAAAATTAATTATTAACATTGACTTAATTTTAATCATATTTTTAGCGATACTAAAAAGTGGCTTAAAGATCAAAGAAAGATGATTAAAATGTTTTATTACTCACCCAGCTTAAACTTTGTTTAAGCTGCTTTACGATGATCACTCATCTTTGAAATGTTGCACTACATTTATCAT
Source organism: Fraxinus angustifolia subsp. syriaca (assembly GCA_903798275.1). NCBI lineage: Eukaryota > Viridiplantae > Streptophyta > Magnoliopsida > Lamiales > Oleaceae > Fraxinus > Fraxinus angustifolia. Next base: position 4,711 of record CAIGRE010286562.1, read on the forward strand.
TCGGCATATTTCATTGCCCTCGTTCTTAATGTATTGCACGAAAATCTCACGTTGTAAGTTACAATCTTTAAAAAATTACAACTCAACAAAATCATCCAAATAAAATATTTCATTACTCATTCAACTTATAATATTTTCACAATTTATTCATTAAGGCCTTGTTTGGTACCCACTATTTTCAAAATATATTTTTCACTCTCTTATTTTCAATTACAAGCAAATACAAAATTTTTCCTTATTTCTTAATCACACATTCTCCAACAAAATACTATTTTAAAATACATTTTAGGTAAAGAAAAAAATGGGACTCAAACAGTCGATAAACTTCAAACTACTTCCTAATGTCATTCATCTTTAGACGTTGCACCACATACATTATCTTTCAGATTCCATTTCCCTCGTTCTTAATATGTCACACAGAAATCTCACAGACAAGTTATGGTCAATAAAAAAATTAAAACTCTATTAAATTATTCAAGTAAAATATTTCATTACTTACCCAACTTATAACATGGTTACGATTTATTAATTAAGTCCCTGTTTGATCCACATTAAAATTTTCATTTTCATTATTCTACTCATTTTCGATCATACATTTTTAATAAAATAATATCTTTCATCACATCAATAAATTTTCCTTTCTTTTCAACCACACATTATATATCAATCTATTATTCCAAAATACATTCTTTCAAAATAATGTGGCCCAAACACACTATAAATTTCAAATTGCTTCTTAATGGTCATTGATCTTTGAGATGTTGTACTTCATCCATCATCCTTCAAATTTCGTTTCTCACATTCTTAATGTGTCGCCTGAAAAATCTCAATGACAAGTTATTGTCTTTAAAAATTTACAACCCAGTCAAATAATTTAAGTAAAATATTTATTACTCGCCCATAAAACATCAAAATGCTTTTTAAAGTCATTCATTTTCGAGACATTGCACTATATCCATCATCCATCAAACTTCGTTTCCCCCGTTCCTGATTGTGTTGCACGAAAATTTCACGTGAAAAGTTACTGGCGGTAAAAACATAACAATTCAATCAAACCATCTAACTTACAAATCGCCGTATTTGAAATGCTACTTTCATAGCCCCATAAACTTTTTTAAGCTCCAATTGTTCGTCCCCAGTTTCAGTCCTAAAAAATTATAGCTCCATTTTATAGCCCAAAACACAGCCATGGAAGAACTCTTTATGCAAGTACAAAATCAAGGCGGCCTCCAAGCCCACCAAAATCCTCTGCAATCGGTCCGCGACTCATAAGCTGAAGCGGAATCGAGCCAGAACTCATTCGAGTTCACAAAGAAAGGCTCCGATTGAAATGGAAGTGGGAATAGACACATTCAACTACGCTATTCCCCCCTGATAACGCCCAAGTAGGGTGAGATAACTTTTTCCCAGATTATAAAGAGCGGCCTCAAAGATTTGCAAGTGTGTTTGATCGGATAGGGCGAATGCCTAGAAATAGGGATCAGTTCGCCCATCAAACAGTTCGCCTACAAAAGCACAAATAAAGCCAAGAGGTTCAGCCCCTCCCTACGCCTAGGAATAGGCAAGAGAAGTGGAACCTGGTGGATTGGGGGAATCGAGGTGGAACATAACTGCAGCCACCTCATGTTCCACCTCGCCCTTTAGCATATGAAAACGATTCTAACAAGCCATGTTGATCTTATGAATTTGATGATGATGGTGACAACCTCCCCTTCTCTAGGGAGCTCCGTAGCTTTCCCATGCCATAGAACTTTGTTCCCCCTAAAGTTTCTAAGTATGAAGGAAAATATGATCCAGAGAAACACATTAACAAGTACAAAACGCAAATGAGTTTTCGAGGTGATTCGCCTGCTCTGAAATACAGGGCCTTTCATTTGACACTTAGCGGCGTGGTCAAAGTATGGTATAGTAGGTTGGTACCTCTTAGCATCAGGAGCTGGCCGGACCTCAAAAAGGCGTTTTTGAACTAATACTTGTCAAGAAAGGAAGAAGAGGCGCCAATCCAGTTCCTCTAGGATATAAGGTAAGCGGCAGGGGAAACTTTAATGAAATAACCTATTGTGAGCAAGTCAAGGACAAAGAAGCCATTTCAACTCTAAAAGGAGGATTGAATATGAATACGTTGTTTTGGAGAGACCTCCGAAGTAAAAACCCTTTTACCTACGATGAACTGGTAGAAATGATGAAAGTTGAAATGTCAATGAAGAAATGATTGATCATCGGAATAGGGCGGCACAAGGACTTCCTCCGTCCCAGAGGCAGGTCACTAGAGAGCCCACATCACAAATCGTTAGCTAGCAATGGACTCAAGCCGAACATGCAGTGGCTCCCACTTGGGACAGGCATTGGCTACAGCCACTTTGAATGCTTTACCAACATTGGCTTACGAAAATGTTGGACTTGGTAGTGATGGTATGACATGAAATCCTGGGAGACCTTGTACCTCTAGGAATAGAGAAAGTGGTGGAGGACTAAGAAATAGGCCTCAAGAAGAACCACAGCCATATTGCAAGTTCCACCGTTTTCATGGCCATGATACAAGTGAATGTTGTGAGGCCACTAGATCCGTAAGAAGTAACCCTCGTAGCACAAGGGAGCACCGTCATCAGAATAAAGCTCTGAGGTAAAACTAGTCAAGGAAGGGCGAGATGCAATGATATTCACATCGGTATGATAGGAACGAGGATAGAGAGAGACCTGGCCATCAGAAATGAACACCAACCCATTCGAGAAATCAACACAATCATTAGGGAACCACACATAAGAGATTAGTCCAGAAATGCACAAAAGAACTACACTAGAGAGGTCAAGGACCTACCTATGGCCAGCTATATAGTAAATCAATCCCAAGGAACGTGGCATGTAGAGTTTGTTACATCCACTCAGGAAGATGCAGTGGGCGTATACTATCCCCATTGCGACTCATTAGTAGTGAGAGTCGTGGTGGCTTAAAATCGATTAAAGCACATGCTAATAGACAATGGGAGTTCAATCAATATCCTATTCGGTTCAACTTATGATGAGTTGATGGTAGACCACGAGCTTATCCCTATGACCTCCCATTTGTACGAGTCCACTGGAGACAGCATCATTATAAATGGGGACCCCGCCTATAGTAGCACACCACTTTATGGAATTTTTGGTAGTTGACCATCGATCTGCTTACCATGGAGTGCTAGGAAGGCCAGTCTTAAAGGAGTTATGGGCTGTCACCTTCATCAATCACCTATGCAAGAAATTCCTCACTAAACGATGAATAGCCATCGTCTAAGGTGATCAGATGGGATCAATGGAATGTTACCTACTCCTTGAGAAAGGTTGACCCACGGGGAGTTAACATGGTGCTCTTCGATACTGAAATGTTTGAAACCCCTAAAGAAGAACAACCCCTGCACAAGGGGAAGATGTTGAGATAGCGAGGCTTTTGTGAAGGCCGACCTAAAAATGTGGCCCTGGACGAACTGGACCCTCGAATTATTGAAGCGAACTCACAAGCCACTCCGATGGAAGAACTAGAAAGCTTTCTAATGGATCCCTAAGAAGCTTCTAAAGTTCTACAAATAGAAAAAGATTTGAAAGAGGAAACAAAGAACGAATTGAAAGACTTCCTCCGCAAGAACCCAAACATCTTTGCATGGAAACATAGAACATGATTGAGATAGACCCAAAGGTTAGTTACCACCATTTGCAAATTGATCTAAGTCAAACCCCACATAAGCAGAGGATGAGAGCCCTGAACAAGGATAGGTTTGAGGTTTTGAAAGAAGAAATGGAGAAATTGATCATCAATGGCTTCGTTAGAGAGGCCACATATCTGAAGTGGATATCTAATCCCGTGTTGGTAAAGAAGCACAATAGCAAGTGGAGAGTGTGTATTGTATTCTCCAATCTCAATCAGGCTTGCCTGAAGGACAGTTTTCCACTCCTACGAATAGACCAACTGGTAGATTCTACCGCTGGACACGAGTTGCTAAGTTTCATGGATGCTTACTCGAGTTATAACTAGATTCCCATGCACCTGAAAGATGAGGAAAATACTTCTTTCATCACGAATTAATGACTATATTGTTACAAGGTGATGCCCTTTGTACTGAAAAATGCTTGAGCCATCTATCAAAGACTAGTAAATAAGATGTTCATTGATCAGCTCGGCAAAACGATGGAATTCTAAATTAACGACATGCTCGTGAAGAGCCTCCAAGCTAAGGAACATATGAGGCATTTAGACGGTGCCTTCCAAATTCTGAGGAGATACCTATGAGGTTAAACCCTCTCAAGTGTGCATTTGGTATGTCATCTGATAAGGTCCTAGGATACATTGTAAATCAGAGAGGAACTGAAGCGAATCTAGAGAATATTAAGGCTTTGATTGAAATGAGGTCGCCTCAGAAGCCGAAGGAGGTACAATGACTCACTCACAGGGTAGCCGCACTCAATTGCTTCATATCCAAAGCCACTGAGAAGGGTCTTCCCGTCTTTAAGATCCTCAAAGGAGGAAAGAAGATCTAAAGGACACCAAAGTGCAATGAAGCATTCCAGACATTGAAAAGTTACCTTGGACAAGCTCCTCTTGTCCAAGCCCAAAGTAGGCGAATCGTTGTTATTTTATCTAGCTGATGAGGCCATCGGTTCAGTTTTCATAAAAGAAGATGAGATGCACCAGTTGTCCATTTACTACATAAGCAAATCCTTGTTGTTTGCAGAGGTGCGCTACCCAGACATGGAGAAGCTTTCTCTTTCCTTAATCATTGCATCTCAAATTTTGAGGCCATACTTCTAGGCACACAACATTTATATACTGACAAACTTCCCCCTAAAGCAAGTCCTTCAGAAACTAGACGTCTCGGGGAGACTGCTGAAGTAGGCAATCCAACTCGATGAGTTCGATATAATGTACAAACCCAAGGCTGCAGTAGAAGGCCAAGCCTAGCTGACTTTGTTGTTGAATTTTTCAATGCCTTTGAGATTAAAATGAGTATGGAACTAGTGTAGCCTCCCACCTGGAACCTCTTTGTCGACAGATCGTTTGGGGAAGCTAGTTCGGGAGCAGGACTAGTCTTGGAGAGTCCAGAGGGTCATACGCTTAATTGTACAGTGATGCTTGGATTCAAAGCATCCAACAATGTGGCTAAATATGAAGCACTCTTGGCCGGCCTTCGTTTGGCTAAGGAATTGCAAGTGAAAAGGTTGGCCATCAACAGTAACTCGTAACTAGTAGTGAACCAGGTTAATGGAAATTTTGTGGCTAGAGATAAACACATGGAAACATACTTTAAACTAGTCATAGATTTTCTCCCCAACTTTGAAAAGTTCGAACTGACATAAGTACCCCGCCTCGAGAACTCCCACGCTAACGATATATCAAAATTGGCTAGTAGTAAAGATTTTGAACTCCTCAAGGCAGTTTCCATAGAAAACTTTGTTGAACCTTCGATTACAAAGATGAAAGAAGTGTGTGGATAGAAGGCACCCCTCTGTGGATACAACCATTTATTGTTTTTCTCAAAGAACAAGTCGTATCAAGCAATAAAGCCGAAGCTCGCCGACTTCGGATGAGAGCTGTACACTTCATCCTGTAGGATGATGTATGTACAAATGGAGTTTCTCATCCCCGTCCTTAGGTGCACAGGAGGCGAAGAGTCGAATTACATCCTAAGGGAAATCTATGAGGGGGTTTATGGCAATCATTCTGGAACTTAGACATAGGTACTATTAGCCTACCCTGAAAAGGGACTCAATACAATTTGTACACAAGTATGACAAATACCAGTATTTCTCCAATGTGCAAAGGCAGCCATCACAAGAACTCAGAACTGTATCCAACCCTTGGCTATTTACCAAGTGAGGAGTTGATTTTATTGGTCCATTGCCAAAAGGGAGGGGAATATCTGTTTTGCCATTATTGCAATTGATTACTTTATGAAATGGGTCGAGATAGAGCCATTGGCCAAAAGTACCAAGGCAAACACTTCTAAGTTTCTCTGGAAAACCATCATATGTAGGTCCAACATACCCCACTCTATGGTTTCAGATAATGGTAAGCAATTTGATAACAAAAAGATTATGGACTTGTGCAATGAGCTCGGGATTAGTAAACATTTCTCAACGCCTCATCACCCCCAAGCAAATGGACAAGTTGAAGCGGTCAACAAAACCATCAAGCTCACTTTGAAGAGAAAACTGGATACTTCAAAAGGGGCATGGGTTGATAAACTCCCTCGCACAACCGTAGGACGGCAATCGGGGAGACTATTCTCCATGAATTAGGGGGCTAAAGCCATAAGCCCAGTAGAAGTTGGGGTGGTGTCACCTAGTTGTAACCACTTTAACGAGATAATAAACGATGAACTAAGAAGGTTTAAGCTTGAACTTCTTCAAGAAAGGATAAACGATTCTCAAGTTAAACTCGCATCCAACCAGCACAAGATGATGCACTACTACAATGCGAAGGTGAAGAAAAAGGGCATTTCGCATTGACGATCTAGTACTCTGAAAAGTGTTTCCATTATCAAAAGAATTCAAAACAGGGACACTAGGGCCGAACTGGGAAGGCCCATATCACGTTACTGAAAAAGTGCGACCTCGCACATACAAGATCGAAAATTTGGAGGGTAAAATAATACCTCATCCCTGGAACATCAAACACTTGAGGAAGTATTATCAGTAGGGAGACCATGAGGACCACTATCATGTAAATATTGTTATCAATTGAATGATATGGTTTTCACTTCCACATTGTTTTCAAACGAATCCTCCCCAACCAAAGGATGTCCACTTCATCAGGGGAGGTGAGGGTGCCACTTGTGCTAAAATTGATCAGCAATATTCTTATTCTTACTTCTTGTTGAGGTGCATACACCCTCAAAGGGCCACCTCAATCAAGATGTTCATTTCATTAGGAGAGGTGCAGGTGTCACTCCTAGTGAAATGGATCAACAGTGTTCTCGTACATTCTTACTCCTTGTCGAGGTGCATACGTCCCCAAGGGCCCACCTCAACCAAAGATGTCCACTTTATCAGGGGAGGTACGGGTGCCACTCCTAGTGAAGTGGTTCAGTAGTGTTCTCACATGTACTTACTCATTGCCAAGGTGCATACGTCCCCAAAGGGCCACTTCAACCAAGAATGTCCACTTTATCAGGAGGTACGGGTGCCACTCCTAGTGAAGTGGATCAGCAGTGTTATCACACGTTCTTACTTCTTGTCGAGGTATATACGCCCCTAAATGGTTATGTTTGGGTAAAGTGTTTACACTTGGATCCATATTTGCTTCATCCATTTGCTTAAGTAGTTATGCTTAGGCGAAGTGTTTACACTTGAATTCCATTTACTTCATCCATTTGCTTAAGTGGTTATGCCTAGGCGAATTGTTTACACTTGGATCTCTTTTTGCTTCATCCATTTGCTTAAGTGGTTATGTTTAGGTGAGAAGTGTTTACACTTGGATTCCTTTTTGCTTCATCCATTTGCCTAAGTGGTTATGCTTAGGCGAAGTATTTACACTTCCATTTACTTCATCCATTTGGTTAAGTGATTATGTTTAGGTGAAGTGTTTACACTTGAATTCCGTTTACTTTTTCCATTTGCTTAAGTTCTTATTTGGTTAGCATGTTTTAAGCAAGGCTATAACAGTTGGAACAACTGAAGAAAATAATTTCATTATGGAACAAATCATGGCCGAAGTCATTAAAAGAAAGAAGAAAAAAGAAAAACTAAGGATCTACATTTACAATGGCCCCTACTTCCATCTCCTCCTAGGGAGCTGCCTCTTCACCCTCCATGTTAGGATAGCCCCTAGTAGGACCGCCGAACTCTTCTTCAAGAAATGCAATTTCCAGCTCTGGATGCACCCTCTTAGGCGAGACATCATCTGCTGGGCACTCCATGAAACCCAATAGTTGGCGATGATATTGTACTCCTCCATTTGGTCGAAGTTATAGATGTAATTCTGAATCTCCACCTTACCCACTGTCTTCACTTCGGCCTTAAAAGATTCAATCTCCTCTTTTTGAGCTTCGAAGAGCATCCTGAGTTCGGTTTTCTCTTTATTGGCCAGCTCCAATGCCTCGGATGCGATCTGTTGGTGTTCATTGGACTAATCAATCCTCTTAGTCAGGGCTGCTACTTGAGAGACAGATTCCTAGAGCTCATTCCTCAATTGGTTAACCTGAATCTCAGCAGAGTCCAGCTTTACTTCTGCCTTATTCCTATTCACCTAAGCCATCTCCACCCAACCCTTTGCCTTCTTTACCTCTTTTTCCCACTAGCCCGAGGCCTTAACCCTTTGTTCCAACTCCTTATTTCTCTTACGGAGACCCCGAACCAAATCTTCCGTTACCATGCCAATACTCAAAGCTCTGGTCACATAGGCATTATTGGCGGCTAAGAGATCCTTCACTTTGCAGGAGGCAACGTAATCCTACCATTCTCTTATCCAATACTTATTATGGACTCGAGCAGCAGAGGTAGTTTCAGCGGGCAACATTTATAGCACTACCTCATAAATATCATCATCTTTGCTCACAAGGAACTCAATTTGCTTGCTCTGGGGAGTGGGGTTGGAAGATTTCTTCAGCCTCTTCCAAGATGGCTCTCTAACTTGAGCGACAGAGTTGGGTACAACAGTTTTCGATATTGTGACAAGGGAAACATCGGAAGGGGCTGCAATAATCATCCCTATTGGAATAGAAGAAGGTGGAGGCCTGGCTATTGTGGTTGATGAAGAGGAAGCCCTTGTTGGGTCGGATCTTTTTCTTTTAACGAATGAGGTAAATTCCCCCACTTCGTCTTCTTCAGAAGGTTATTGGCTCTTACTCAAAGAGTTCAGCATCTCAGCCTGCTTTTTGTAAGTAGCTAAAGTGGTTTTTAATTCTCTCATAGCCACCACACTTCGACATATTGTGGCGAAGTCGGGCCTCAATGGCTTCTTCTTTAAGAAACTATCTACAAAAGAAGGAAATACTTTTGTTTAGATAGGTTCACAATTGACTACATGCTAACCGAACCAAAAGGTAAAGCCTACCTTGAGTTACCATTAGTCCGTGTAGAATGAAGTTGGTGTTCTTGTCGATCAGCTCACCATAGCTCTGATCCTTGAAGGGCTGTTGGTAGATGTGACTAATGATGCCCCCACTGATCCACGGAGATCTCACGCCTCGATAGAAAGCCTGCAAACAACGAAAGTATTGAGCAATAAGAAATCATTCCATGTGGAATCAGCTATGCAAGGTGACTTACTGGCTGTGGAGTAAGATGTGGGAACGGTAAGAGGAGCCATGAGGTCATTCTCCATGGTGTCCCATTTCCCAGCTGCCCAGAACCAAGACTTCTGCCACTCCTTCACTGAAGAGGGCATATCCACCACGAATGGAGAGTGAGATCCCCAAGGATTAAAGTAATACAACCCCTTACTCTTCTCACCCCCGGCTACGCTTTTAGGGAAGTAAATGGAGTGGAAAACAGTGAACATGCCATCTACACCTAGGCTAGCTTTATGCCAAAGCATCCACGACCTAACTATCTGAGACTAAGAGTTTGGGTGGAGTTGGGTTGGAGCCAGCCCATAGAAGCGAAGAACTAGCCTAAAAAATGGGTGAAAAATGAGTCTAAGGCCTACCCTCAATAAGTTCTCCCTTATGTCCACACAGCCCGGCTTCGGATAACACTCCCTCTCGTTAGGGTCGGGTATGATCAAGTCTATGTTGTCTGGTATCCTAAAGACTCGTCTTGTCTATAGTTTTCGAGGTGATTTTAGAGGGACAACTAGATGCCCCCCTCATTTAATTGAAGTACCTATGGGAGGGGTGGAAAGTCTCCAAATATTTTCACCCAACCTGATGGCCCTACCTATTTTGTTTGAAGTGACGAGTATTGGTTCCCTAATGGTTGAACTCTCAACACTTTACTTCTCTCCACTTGTAGAATTGTTTCCGAACCTCTTAGAAGCCATTCGGTCGATTTTTGAAGAAAAATGAAGTAAATAAAGAGAGAAAAGCTAACATAAGATTATGATTCAAAAGAAAGAAAAGAAGTCGCTGGAGTTTCAGAGTCTTGGTCACTGGAGAAATGGGGACATAGCAAAAAACGAAAGGAATTTCATAGAGATTTCGTAAAGTAAGTTGTAAAGTAAATGGTTTGGGCCTTATATAGGTGTCCCAAGTTCACCCTAGTCATTAGATCATTGTTGATCACATCCTAGTCGTCCAAGTCTACGGTTCATCATAACCGTTGAAACCAAAAGTCACGTCAGCCAATGGTCCTGATAAAGCGGTACGCTCCAACCCAAACGAGTCACCTTGAGCTCTCCCAACCATCGCCATGAATACCATTTCTTGCCTAGGAGGTGTGTATTGGAAGCAAGCGACGCCCACAAAAATTGCCTTGGGAAGACGCGAGAATTATTAAATCATCAACACCCAAGGCTGTCTTATCAGCATGCGCTTCATCCTCAAGTCAGGACTTCGCTTCTGCAACAACTCTTTATGGAGTTACCAATGTTCATCACTTTATCCTCTAGCCAGTTCTTTGTTTCTGCAATAACTCTTCACGAAGTTGCCAACATTCATCACTTCGTCCTCCAGTCAAGATTTTACTTTTGCAACAACTCTTCATGGAGTTGCCAACATCCATCACTTCGTCCTCCAGCCAGGAGTTCGCTTCTGCAACAACTACTTACAGAGCTGCCAACATTCATCTCTTCATCCTCCAGCCAGGATGTTGTTTCTGCACACCTATTCATCTCTTCTAGAATGCACACACTGCCAAACATGGTATTGCCACCACAATAAAGTCCTTGCATTGTATAAATATTCATACACAGAATTGAGGGAGTGTTGTTACGGGCCTTCAAAGGCCCTCAACCTTGTCCGTCTAGCTCATTCGCCACGTGCTAGACAGACTGATTCCGAGCGCCACGTGGCAGACAGACTGAATTTACACCGGACAAATTGAATTTGTATTAGACGAACCGAATCCAACACCCCAAGTTGAAATACTACTACTCACTGTGTAGAAGAGAGTCGAGCTCATCCACCATACACTACGGATGCAAAGGCCTGTAGTCTGCATTTGTCATATCCCACATTCACTTTTCCACGCTTGCCAAGATCTTTTATGAGGAGATCTCCTCAAGAACAAATCCTTAAGACTGATTGATGGGACATTTGGAAGACTCTAAATGGTCAACTCGCGCTGTTATCACTACAACAAAAAGAGGCATCTGCAACACTAAAAATGCAAC
>CAIGRE010286600.1:0-32351 GCA_903798275.1 Fraxinus angustifolia subsp. syriaca
TTTTTTGGCCTTTCTTAATGTTTGGGCCTTTTTTTGAAAAATAAATAAGGCTAGCAGGCCAGCCCAATCCATGGGGTTTGCTTGCAAATTGCAATTGCAATTCCATTACCCACAAAACTAAAAATCGGCAGAGGACGAGGAGGGAGACGACTAACGAGGGCCGACACCAATTACCTCTTCATGGGGGACTATGTCAGTTAGTTTCCCAGGATTTTTGAATATTTGTTAGGGAAAAAGATGATTTCTAATCCGTATCTGTTGGGATCTTTTAGTTAGTTATTGATGAATTTGATATTTTACGGATTTATTGCTGTATCGTGTTTTTACTTTTGCGGTGGTTTTATTGGAAACAAGAAGTAGAAGAATTTATCTATATAAAGATGTCTAAATTATTGCATTGGGTATTGCACGGTGATGCCTACTTATGTTTTGTTGAGATCTGTTACTTGAATTTGAGTGAAAATACCAATACAAGGTGATTACAAAGCTGAATATTTCTGTTTTCTGCATTCTTTTTTTAGTGCATTCTTTTTTTAGTTAATAGCTACTGGAATGTAGCCTGAAAATTGACGACTTCACGTGCTTCTGAAAATGACGACTGAGTGAACTGCTGAGTGGTCTGATGTGTTTGGAGGTAAGGTGTAATATGGTCAAGAATGAAAGGGGAAGTTGATTTGATATCCACAGCTATAATCTTCAAATGTGTGTTTTTTTATTGTGAATTTTTCCCGAGATTATCAGTCAAAATGGTGATTTATGGACCATTAACACCTGGTAAGCTCAGTAATTATTTCTTGACGGTATCAATTTTTGAGTCTGTTACACTAGATCTTAATTATTTTAGGTGGATTTTAATTTTTATACTTGCGGGTTTTGTAGATTTTTTTACACCTTTTTACTGTCGTAGCAAACAACGGTGTATTTGATGAGCCAAATTACTTGATTTTATGAAAACATAGCTTCATAACTTAATTATTTTTCTTTTGAGTGAAAGATGTACCATGAATAATGATTTATGTTTTATAAATAATGAGTTAATTGACAATTTGGCATTCAAATGATAATTGTGATTTGTGAATATATGATTTGTAAAAATGTTATTTGAGAATTCATTATTATATTCATGTATAGGAATTTAGGTTTTAGGGTTAAAAAATTCAATTGAGACCGTGATTTAGGAATTTAGGGTTTAGAGTTTAATGTTTAGGGTTAATAAATGTCATCGGTATTACTATCGTTGATTGTCTACGGTCAACGGTCAACATTAGAAGTCCGCCCTAGCTGAACTGTAACCTTGGATTCGCCCCTGGACGTGCTAAGTTATGTTTTTTGGTACAGTAAGAAAGCCTTATTCCAATGTTAATTAAAAATTTCAATTTCTGGGTATAATATTTTAGTTTTACAGTAGAAATTCCCTAAAATAACATTTTTACTACAGGACTTGTAGCAGCAGCATGTGGCCAGCTGGATGCCGTTTTGCAGAAACACATGACAAAGACGTGCAAGCTGAGTAATGGTACCTCAACACACTATGAGAATGCGCCCAAGCTACCCAACGGATCTTTAGATGGCATCTATTCTAATGGGAATGATTTGCATGTTTGAGTGATAAGGGCAGCTTTTGGAGAGTGACCATGATTCTTCATTTCATTCATCAAATTTTGCTGCTGGCAGTTTTGCATATATAGCCTCCCTACTAGTAATGCCATAGGTGCGCTAGCTTTTCATTTCCGGACATTTTTCAAAGAAAAACTGTTGTAGTTTATAGTACAATGCTCTTTGGATACACTACTAAGGATCTGTTTGATTACAATAGTGAAAAATGGGTGGGAAAAAAATGAATTTCAAAGAAAATAATTATCTAGAACTTGATTTCCAGAAATTTGTTAATTAAGTGTATTTAATTTGTATAATTTTTCACCCGGAAAATTTTAAATTTTTGAATCCTTTTGTTCACGTTTGGCTTTTATTTTACATGAAAATTGTCCATTAAAGTGACTTTTTTTTTTTTACAATTGGTTATGAAATTTGTTACCATCGCCCAAAAAATAAAAAAAAAATAAAAAAGTGCGCTAAAAAACTTTTTTTCATCAAGGAAAATAGGCGCGTGAAGTAATTGATGGAAAAACTTTTCCCTAGAAAATTTGGTTCTTCTAAGATGGACTTGTGATTCGAGCGGGATGAGAGTTGGAAATCAAGGTGGTAGTAAAATCCTGGAATCACAGATTGTATTCAGATGGAAATTTTGGGTTTTCTGCCACAGCTGGAAAGCTTCGCGGTGTGTTAAATTATTCAAAAACTTTTCATGCCCTCTTGAAGGATGACAACCGAAACACAATATATCACAAATGGAATCTTTCCTCATTGTGCACAGATGAGACGGATTAAACCTCGACAATATACCAATCCCTACTTGGGTTTTCTATATCAACATTGCTAAGAAAATAACTAAAATAAAACAGGACGAGCCAACACAAATAAACTCACCACAGCAACATTAATTGAAAAATCTCATATCCATTCCTTGGGGTTAATGCATGCATCCAGCAGTTTCCATTCCTCACTCCCCTCTTCTGGTTGCTACAAACAAAACAGTCATTTTACTTCAATCATCTTCTCTTTTCTTTTACAATGAAACACCCAGCCGAAAAACAAGTTGATTAAAAGCTTACATGGTCATATTCCCAACGTGCAGTTAGGGGAAGTGAGACGAGAATACTCTCAATTCTTCCACCTGTCTTGAGACCAAATGTAGTGCCACGATCATAAACCTTCAACAGTAAACGGGCAAAAGTTGAATACTTCTAAGCGTGGTATTTGGTCAGAATTTTAAATACAGTCTTTTACCAAGTTGAATTCAACATAGCGTCCTCTACGCAGTTGCTGCCATGCCTTGTGTCTCTCAGTAAATGGCATATCCTTCCTCTTCTCTATTATGGGTATATATGCAGGAATTACAGTATTTGCACACTCTGCAATAATTACACATAATTATAAATCAAGAGGGTATCCAAAATCCATCAAGCATAGATAAGAATCAAACCCCACCTTATATGACATTTTATTTTTGTTCCAGTTCAAAGTAGAAAATACTAGTGCTTATGCCTCATATACAGAGAGCTTGTCTACACCAGTTTATTACCTTCGGTACTTCCTAAAGAAAAATTTGGAGATATAACAGGCTATAACTTGTGGAATTTCATAGTAGCAAGTGTCCTCTCATAGGAAATTACCGGTAGCAAAAGAAAGAAGCATCTCTTGATCATAATCGTTCAAATCATCAAAAAATATACCCCCGAGACCTCGCCTCTCCCCGCGATGCTACAAAGAACATTAAAGCACAATAAATCAGCGAAAAGGAAAATAGTGGCAAGAGTTCAGCTGCTAAAATAAAACAAGTACAATGAATAAAAAATAAAACAAAAATCAAAAAACGATGTAGTGCTGTCTTTTAAACTGCGCAAGTACACATGCACCCATGACCATAAACAAGTCCAGTTGCATGGAGAAAAAGAACTGAAAGAACTTTCCAGCATCTCAAACTAAGATTAGGAGTTGCAAAATTATCTTTTCAAGTATTCTTCTACTAGTTTTTGGTCCTCCTAATCCTAGAACATCGCCCTCAAAGATGATTCAGCAGTTGAACGGGAAGACTACCCTTTGCTGTGTTCCTTCAACATGTCTCTCTCAAATACCCCTAGCACCAGGAAAGATAAGATGTGAGCAAAGAAGCTCTTATTAGAGGTTTATTATTAGAAGTTTATTAGACGTTTCCTTATAAATAATAGCTAGTTTCCATGTATACTTTGCATCCTTAATTAGCCTCGTAACATTCTCTAAAGAAAGAGCAATACACATGAGAAAGATTAGCAAAATTGACATGGTATCAGAGCCCTAACCTCATTTCTCAAGTGTTGGTTGTAGTGTAGGGCTAAGTTTTTTGGGAGGGAACATTCAGTTCTTAGTTTCATAGTCGAGGCCGTCACCCGTGGTCGTCTCTCGTGCTTTTTGACGGTCGATTACTTGTCATCAAGGTCGAGGTTCTCTGTTCATCTTCGTCGTAGCCATTTGTGGTTGCCAGTCGTCATTTTCAATGCCATTGGAAGGTGCACACCGTATTTCGGACATGTCTAAGGTTGAATTTGGGCCAGAGAAGTTGTTTTCCGGCATCTTTGTAGGTTTCCAGCAATTGTTTAACTTGGTCGGAGAAATTTTCTCTCGCCCCACGCTGCATGTTATCTCTGTGAGTAAACAGTCTGTTTTTGGGCCAATATAGTGGGCTAATATTTCTTTTTGGCAATTGTGTTGGGCTATTAGTTTAATTGAATATTTGTGCGCTTGGGCTATTAAGTTTAGTTGGATATTTGTTGGACTAAGTTGTTTGGATTGGGCATAATTTATTTGGATTGTGACTAATTTATTGGTTGCACTGTACACAGGTTCATCATGTCAACTGAAAAGACCGACTCCATTTGCTTTCGCATTACTGGAAATAACTACTCTTCATGGGCATTTCATTTTCAATTATTGATTGAAGGCAAAGGAGATATGTGGGGACATACTGATGGAAGTTTTCAACCATCTGATCAAGAGGACAAGGAAAAGTACTTGCCTGGAAAACTAAGAATTCTCTGATTATGGCTTGATCATCAGATTGGTTGATGCACAGATTGTTTTAAATCTTCGTCCTTAGAAATCAGCATAGGCTATGTAGGATTACTTGATGAAAGTCTACACTCAAAGCAACAATGCTCGAGCGGCTTCAATTGGAGCTTGATTGGCAAATTTTACTCAAGACTCTCAAGTAGGGGTCTCAAGTACATAGATATTATCTATGCTTCGGTTTCACCTAACAATTTGGAAGTTGTCTAAACTGCTCTTGAGGTCACCAAGAGGGATCAATTTTTCATGAAATTGCAAACTAAATTTGAACCCCTCTAGTCCAGTTTTATGAATCGTGAATCCATTCCAACATTGGATGGTTGTTTAGGTGAATTGCTGAGAGAGGAGCAGCGACCTATCACTCATACCTCTTTGGAGCAATATCAGAATCAAGTAGCATCGATTTCTGTTGCTAAAGGGAAATTCACCCTCGGAATATGTCTAGCGTGTAGTGTTACAGCTATAAGAGGTTTGGTTATATGATTCTTCAGCATCCCAGAAAAGTATGCAATTATTGCAAGAAAGCTGGACATGTCATTAATGAGTGTCCTACTCGTCCTCACACAAAAAATTGGAGTATGTTATGTTGTTGTTGCTACCACTTTAGCCTCCAATTCTGCTTTACCAGCTTTTCCCACTCAAGTTCCAACCCCACCCAGTTCTTCCCAAAACTCCATCACTCATGAGATGATCCAACAAATAGTTATTTATACTTTATTTGCCTTAATTGTCTCACGTAATAATTTAACTGCTCCTTCTTGGTTAATAGACTTAAGTGCCTCTAACCATAAGACTCATCATCCTTTGTTGCTAAATAACCTTAGACCGTGCACTGGATCTCACCATATACACACTGCCGATGGTAACACTCTTCCTATATCGGTCATAGGTGATGTATCACCAGATTTGTCAAATGCTTTATTCTCTTGTAGTTTATCAACTAATCTTATATTTGTTGGTTAACTCGTTGATAACAATTGCACCGTATCTTTTTCTTCTTCTGGTTGTCTTGTGCGGGATCATGTGTCCAAGAGGGCGATCGTAAGGGAGCCTAAGAAGAGACGTCTATTTCCTATTTCACCAAGGCTTGCTTCGTTCTTTTCTATTGTTTGTAATTCTACAACTTTTGATAGTTTTGATTGGTGCAAGAAATTGGGACATCCCTATTCTAATGTGTTACTACACTTGTTAAACTCCAGTTTGCTTGGTAATAAGAACTCTGCTTCGGTTTCATCTCTCTCTTTTGAATGTTCTACTTGTAAACTTGCTAAGAGTAGGGTTTTACCGTTCTCTTCTCATGGTTCTCATGCTTCGCATATTTTTTGATATTGTTCATAGTGATGTCTGGGGTTTAGCACATGTGGTATCTCATGTGCATTATAAATACTTTGTTACTTTTACTGATGACTATAGTTGCTTTACGTGAGTTTATTTTCTTTGTGCTAAGAGAGGTTTTCTCTGCCTTTCAGGTTTTCATTGCTCTCATTGACAACCAATTTTCTTCCTCAATCAAGATATTACGATCTAATTCAAGAGGCGATTATATGTCTAATGCGTCTTAATCTTTCTTACAGACCAATTGGATTATTTCTCAACGATCTTGTCATTCTACACCTCAACAAAACAAAGTGGTAGAACGCAACAATCATCATCTTCTTGGCATGGTTAGAGCTCTTCTAATTGAATCTTTTATTCCCTCTTGTTTTGTTGAAAGACCTTGGTCATCTCACTCACTTCCTTAGCTTAGAAGTTCATACTACACCGTATTGTATCTTCTTGAATCGACATAAGTATGTTCAAGACTTGATTAGGTTGACCCGTCTATCCGAAGCCTCCTCAATTGATGCACCGTTGGAGCTTAATGTTAAATATCGAAAAGAAGAAAGCGATATTCTTCCAAACCCTACTCTATATCAAAGGTTGGTAGGTAGTCTCATCTATTTCACTATCACGCGTTCGGATATTTCATTTGCAGTTCATACTGTGAGCACATTTATGGACGCCCATCGGCATCTTCATTTGGTAGTTGTCCGTCGCATTATTCATTATCTTATTAGGACTTCTCATTGTAGTCTATTCTTCCCTCGGGGGACATCTCTCGAGCTCGTCGTTAATAGTGATGCTAACTGGGCTAGTTGTCTTGATTCTCATCAATCTACTATACACTGGTGTATCATTATATCCAGGACGCCAATGATTCCCCACATTTCCACTTCTCATCAAGTCGTAGATATCTTCACCAAATTTTCGACTCGCCTCCGACATAATTTTCTCCTTAATAAATTGATGCTTGTAGAATCACCGACATCAATTTGAGGGGGGGATTAGAGGTTTATTATTTGAAGTTTCCTTGTAAATAATAGCTAGTTTCCATGTATACTTTGTATCCTTAATTAGCCTTGTAACATTCTATAAAGGAAGAACAATACACACGAGAAAGATATTAAGCAAATTTGTCAACTCTTGCCACTATTGTCGTGTCATAAGTTCAGTTCCTCCCCCGCGCCCTGCGGCTTCTCCAACATATAGGAGTGATTTTAAAAGAACAATAGGGGCATATTCTCTCATTTCTATCCGTAGAAAAAGTGCTCCATACCAATGAATGTCAAAATCAAACAATATTCATCTATAGGCAGATGAATTGTCCGGGGAAAAGGCTACTACAAGGCAAAAGGCCTCATGGTCATTAAGAAGACTTTTAGAGTCTATAATCGGCAAGCAACCATTACAGCCAGAGATCTTGAATTGCTCACTTTTCCCCTTTCCAATCTGTCTTGACTTAGCATAGCAAGATACAGTTGGCAAAAAATAAAAACTCAACTGATAAGGAAATAAGGATTCCAATAACAAGTCACTGGAATAGTTAACATGCTCAAAATTGCCAAGACCACAACATAATAACTTCATAACCAATACATCAAAAGTCAGGTGATACCATCCAACTCATGATGGCGCCTACCTTGTACATCAACAACTATATTTGGTTGTAAATGCACAGACGGAAACATGGAAGATTGAATCAGGATGAGTATCTTAAGGGATGTTTCTAGTTTCGAGACAAATAAACTTTTTTGGTGTTTTGGCTCAATAATTCAGATACAAAGAGATGTTTATCAGGGTACGAGGAAACAGTTTGCCTCAAATATCCTTTAATTATAATTTTAAAAATCAGATCAATTGCGGGTTCTAATGGAATCCTCAAGCACTAGATTAAGAGAGAAGTGACAGGACGTGGTGCGGAAGCGTTTTTTAAATTCTTGTAATAATAATTATGTAATAAATAAGAACGATATTTGAACAATCGTGTCTTGTATATATTGAATAATAATTGATTGTTAATAAAAACAAATGTACAATGCATCTATATTTATAGGTAAAATTATTCCAAATACTATTAATATAAGGAAACTAATATAAAATCCTAATATAAAAGAAATTAGAAATCATATTCTAATCAATAAATTAAAATAAGAATAAAAAGATAAAACATATTACAACTAAACATCTTCTTATAAATATCTAATTTTTATCCTATCTACAATAAGATTGTCCTATATCAATCTCAAAAACTCGTCCTCGAATTTCGTTGAAGAAAAGAATCGTTAATAACTTGTATATATTCGAACTTGGTTGGGACTCGAGGAAATTCTCTAGCCACATGATGTCATGTTCTATACTCATTGAAATAACCATCATTCATAGCAAAGTCTGCGAATTCTTGTCAGCTTACTTTTTCATGGGCTCATGATTCCTTTCAAGACTCAACGCAATCAACATCTGCGTGATGTTGTGAATGATTTAACCAATCTCGTCAATTCGTTGTTTGAGTTTGTTGGGCCTCCGTTCGTCGTCAGTGGTTCAACTGCCACCACGACCACCATCAGCCATTAGATTGAGGCAATTTGCTTACTCTAATACCAATTTTGGTGCGAAAGCATTTTTGAAATTCTTGTAATAAGAATTATGTAATAAATAAGAACGATATTTGAACAATCATTTTTGCATATATTGAATAATAATTGATTGTTGATGAAAAGTGTACAATGCCTCAATTTATGTAGGCAAAATTATTCCTCAATCATATTAATGTAAGGAAACTAATATAAAATCATAATCTAAAATAAATTAGAAATCATATTCTAATTAATAAAGAAACTAGAAATCCCTATTCTAATTAAAATAACAATGAAAAGATGAAATCTATTACAACTAGACATCTTCTTATAAATATCTAATTTTTATCCTATCTACAATAGGATTGTCCTACATCAGAACGTCAAAAGAGAAACCAATGGAGAAAAAGGGTTCGAAGTTATTACTATTAGGGTTTATGGTGAGAGAGAGAGGATATCTTTTACATCAAATAATGGCTATCGTTCTCTGACTTGGGATCTTACTTTTCTTGCAATCTTGTAAGGCCTCTATATACTTTGCCATCTTTGATGATGCATCAGAATTTTTCCTTTTATTGTTGTTCAGATAAATAGTTAAATTGCTCTTGTTTTAAAACCAGAGACTAGATAGTTTTCAAAAGGAGACTGGATATGGAAGGATAGATATAAATAGGGTTCCATCAATAAAGATCCACCAGAACTGAACATAGGAAGGAAAAAAAAAACTTAAGAAAGGGGTTTGATTGCATAAATTAAGTTGTGACCAAAATGTTCGACTTATAGCTTAGAAAGTGATATTTGAAAACTTCAAATGTACTTGTGGATTATGCTTAGGGTTGCGAGTGAAAAGCTTCTAAAAATGAATAGTTTTTTTGACTATACAGAAGTCAATAAATTATTTGGTCCACATAGTATAATACACACACATTAATATACTGAAGTTTTCCCCAAGTTGATGGTCAGAACGCAAGTAAATAAAATAATCAACACCATGTTAAAATATGATAAGATAAACATAAATCTACAAAATGCATACCTTTATGTAGAAATAATCATCGCACAATTTCTTGAATCGAGGATAGAAGCTAGCATCAAACTTGTCACACGCACTTTTTTGTACCTAAAATGAAGGTGAATAATAGTACATAATAATAGCATGTGGACAAAAATAAATTGTAAGCAGGTTAATATAGCTCTCCTATCAGCAGGGTGACTATTCGCTCTCAATCAACTAAAAAATATCGAGGAAGGCTCATTTGCCAGAGGCAAAGCAAGTATCAAAGGCTTTCAAAACATCAAGAAACATCTGCTTCAGTGATTTACCACAATTCTGTCTGATTTAACCATATGAGGAAGAAACATCAACAACTTTCAACTATATTATGAAAATTGATGGTCCCATAAGGGGACTCATAATTTTTCACAAGAACTTCAATATTAGATCCTGACACCAGACATGTAATAATTGCAATATTATTACACAGAGCATGGATGGTTATACCGAATGAAAATGCTTCACATCCTCCTCAAAAATGTAAGCAGGAGTAAAATCAGTACCCCCGCCAAACCACCATTGTCTTGGTGCTCCTGGAGCATCTGCACATCATTTGAAAATGATAACAGTATAATATACTTCAACTATTCTTGGTCTACCTAAAGCATATAAACAACAATCATGATGAATTGATACACGATTGTGTGCGCTCACACGCATGGCTACATACAAAACCTCATGTGATTTTTGAGGTTGACGCTTATATCTCATTTATCTGTTATCAGATAGTTATAAATAAAATCCCATTACAATTGATAAGTGCGTTTTGCGCATTTATTTAGGTCACAAAACATGGAAAATTGTTGATGTATATGTTGAAATATGACTTAGTTCGATATAATTTGTGTTTGTAGAAGTTCATTGATGGATGGACCGAAGAGTATGCAAAAACGAGCAAAATTCAACCAATTTATCGTGTTATCGAATTGTGAAATAGAGGTTAAAAGTGAACTTGATTTGTGATTCGGGATCCTAGTGCACTCTTTATCCATTAATTTCATCAAACTTTTGTATTCAATATAATTTGCATTCATTTAATCACATTAGCTTAAATTGCATTTAGTCGCATTTTAGTCGTAAAATCCAAATAACCAACCATCTTGAGTTTAATAGATTCGATTAAGATCTTGATAATAGAAATCAAATCAAATCAATCCTCGTGAGACGATACTCGAAATTTTACAATTTCCACTTTATTACTTGTTAATGAACTGTGAACTTGCAATAATTTTAATCCTAAACATATTTTCGTGAACAACAACAAACAAGCTTCAACCTGAAAATATCAATGCAATATAAATTTCCTTTGAAATTTGTCCGATGTAATGTAATTTTACAGCTCTTTGCTTTTTGCACATAAATTATTCAGAGATGTACGTTTTCCTAAATCAGAATGCAGACTCTTTTATAAATCATATAACCTGCTTCCTTTATACAATGAACTAACTTTATGCAGAATACTCGGCTGATTTCTGTTTTAGGAAAGCTCTGGATCCAACAAGATGTGTAGGAAGGTTAACATTATGCTATGCTTTGTAATTTGAATTGTCATGCAGCACAAGAGACCAAATGCTGCCCATATTTAATTCCTAGAAATGTACTGGAAGCTTCAAATTTGATTAAAAGATACAATTGAATAAATCAGATCTAAGGTCACAAGAAATTAATCAAGTGATTAAAAGCATATATAAACTTTATCTCTAGTTCTTTAAAATGGATGCTATCTCTGTAACCACTAGTACCACATTGTATCAACAAGCATGAAGAATGGCATTGGAGTTTTCTTGTAGACTACATGACTGAAAGGAACAAACAATATAACTGCTCGAAGAACCTTCGCTGCCATTAACCTCTATCCAATCCATTTCCCCCTTGAAAGTTGATATTTATAGACTATAGTCCTGAAGAAAACCTCAAAAATCAATATCACAGATCTATTTTGCATAAGCTACAAAATAGATCATCCCTTGCTGATTCTCTTTACGTTGTTTTTAGCTTTTTATGGGTGTGACCAGCCTAGTCTATTTTCATTTTCTTTTTTTTAAATTCTCCCACTGATTCAGAATATTTAATATTTGGCTTCAGCTTTAGGATACTTTCGAAAAATAGGGGCAGCTCTCATGAGGCAAAGAAAGAGTCAAGCTTGAGTTTTGTGCCCCACAAAAAAGCTTTGAAAACCAAGATACTTGATTCTAAGTGGGCCATCATATATGTACTATTCCACATGGAAGTTAAACGTCCTAGGATGCATCTATTCTATTGGATGCGATAGTTTTTAGCTTCTTTTAATTGAGTTTTCAATAACTTATGTAATAAAAAGGGTTTCAAAAGCACACACATTTTCACTGACACAATTATAAACTGCTGCTCAATTTCCACAAATACTCTAGAAGCCTAAGCCCATACAAAACATCATCAAAGAATTAAAAATTGTGCTAAAAGATAATCAAAATTCTCAAATGTAGAAATACCTTTTGGAGCATCAGTCTCAAAATACCGATAATTAAAATGCAAAGTAGGAGCAAAAGGGTTCTTTGGATGTAGAACCTGGGGAACAGGGAAAGATAATACCTCATTAAGCAGATTCTCCCCTTTTAACAGAAAGTGATGGAAAGCTACCAATCAATTAAGGAATTCAATACCTTCTGCTCAATTATGTTTGGCAGAAAAGGCGAAGCATAAGCATATAGAAAAAATTAACTAACAGCATCTATCTACTTAAAAAATGTTTCAGTAAGTTTTGTATTTAGTGAGCTGAACTCCAAGTAAAAATACTTTATACTTGGCTTATTCATTGTATAAGCAGAACTGAGCACGAGCAATGTAATTCATTTTGCCAATATGATAACGAATGGTTCAAGCAATGTAGGCTATTGTATTCATTGAAATTATCGAGTCAAATATTACGGCCAAAATGTTGTCTCAAGTTTAGATCTCAAATGAACTCCAAACGTTCAAGAAGGGTTCCAATGCTTTTGACTGTTGTCAAAAAGTTCCACTATACTAGAACAACATAATTTGCAATTACTCAATTTGGTAATGCAAATAACTATTACATGAACTTGATTTTATGCCAAGAACTTGTGAAGTATTCGTTGACAATCTTGAGCTGAAGCTGAGAAACGTGAACCAACTAGAAAAAATATTCGAACTTATTGAGTTCAGCCAGAGATGGTAAGCTAATCAAAAGTGGAAGAAGAGAAGCAAGGAGGGAAATACCGAGCTGATTCCTGCAGCGAAAAAGGGAACTGGACCAGGCTTAGTAATGCCGTTTTGAGAGGGGTTGGCAGCTCTATAAGCCTCGGGAGGCATAACTCCATATACAATAGAAATATTGACACCAGCCTTTTCCCAAACAGCGCCATCCTGCAAAACCCTGCTGATTCCACCACCACCACCGGGCCTGGACCACACATCTTCCTTGAACTTTCCACCTTGGTCCATA
Organism: Fraxinus angustifolia subsp. syriaca; assembly: GCA_903798275.1. Taxonomy (NCBI): domain Eukaryota; kingdom Viridiplantae; phylum Streptophyta; class Magnoliopsida; order Lamiales; family Oleaceae; genus Fraxinus; species Fraxinus angustifolia. The sequence continues at coordinate 13,055 of CAIGRE010286600.1, forward strand.
GCCTCTATGGCCGAGCAGACACCGTCTTGTACCTCTCTAATCATCTTCTCGAATCGAGCTCTCACCGAGTTCGAATTCGAGTTCTGGGAATGATTGTCGTCAGTTTCTCTGAGGAAAGTGTTGGGTCGTTGGGTCTCGGGCGTTTCTTTCTCAATCAAGGGCGAAGATGATGCTTTCACTTTCAGTGAAACGGCGGATGGATATGCGAACTTGCTTCTTCTTGATAGATTAGCAAGATTGAGAATAGATGAGGATGAAGGGGAAATGGTGGAATAGGAGGAGAGTGGGAATACGGCGGCGGAAGAAGAAGAAGCGGAAAGTGTCGGCGTCTGCATTGCCGTTGATGTGTTTGTTGGTTGGTTTCGCAGAGGGATGAATTAGAAGAGTCGAAGTGAAATGAAGCGATCACACTGATAAAGGGATATGATGTGAGGATGACTGCCGCTGGTTATGGACTCGATTCATTTGGATAACGCAACAATATCAGTCTTAATCTTTACCGACGGTTCTTCTGTCTTTATTTTTTTTACTGAATGAAGAAAAAAAAAATTAATAAGAGGAACCTTACAGCCAAAATAATATCCAATAGGATAGCCCCTACAATCCATATTTTTCAGTAGAAAAGTGAAACCATATATCTCCTTCGATTGCGCAATTAAGAGTGAAATTAGAGAGAGATGCTCTCAACTTCTAGTGAGAGAAATCCCACTTTGAGTGCTCATTTTTCTTTGATTTCTTCTTTTTTTGCTTAGATTTCACCTTCACTTAGGTGATTTCTGGTCTTTTTACGTGATTTCTTACTTGGAATTCTGATTAACATCAATTTTGAGATTCATCTCGTCCAAACTTTGTTTTGTTTTTCGGAATTTTTGAAGGTTCTGTTGGAGCATTGGAAAACTCGGGGCTTTAGCCTCAGAATCTCTAAATCTTGTTTTCTGTTCTCCCTCTTCCTTGGGTGAAATCTGTTAATCAAGGTGAGATCTCGCCAAAGTTCTATGTTGCTGAGCGGATTTGGAAGATTTGAATTAGCCTGGGTGTAATCTTTCTTGAGGTTCTTCCAAATTTTGGAGTCCATATCCGAAATTAAGGAATTCCTTGTTACTGCTGTTTTTGCAAAATCCGGCCACCAGCTTGGTGGTGCTGGATATATTTTTTGGAAAGTGCAAGATTCTAGGCCTTCATTACAGAATTTCCATTGTTAAGTGCGGAATTCTAGGCCTTCATTATAGAATTTTCCATTGTTAAGTGCGAAATTCTAGGCATTCATTGCAGGATTTCCTTTTTTCTCATTCAACAATTATGGGAAAGAAATCACATAGCAATAATCGAGGGCAGTTACCAATAGGATTTGGAAAGTTACTAAATCCTATAGTTGGAAAGTCTGTCAATCAAGGTAACAACTTACCAAATCCGTCTCTTGGAAAAGCTGTCATTCAGGAACCTGTCTTACTCCAAGACAACTTTCCAGCACTTAGAAAATATTCTGATGATTCTACAAACGGAGCTGAGGCTAAAAACGAATCTCCTTCACAAGGAGAGTCTTCTTCATCCAAATCACTGGAATCATTGAAGACATTTTGGGCGGAGGATTCTGATCAAACGAAATCACCCAAAGTGTATCCAAAACACTACGATCAGATGATACAGACTCTGAAGAAGGCTCCAATGCAGTGCATCAAGTCAGACATATTGTTCAAGAAACAAAACCCGAGGTAACCAAAGCTCCGTGGACAAATCTATTCAAGAACAATCGCAAGCCAGAAAATGGATTCAAGCTTAAAGCCTGTGAAAATCTCCCAGATGTTTTAGTCTTTGACAAAGCCGACATTGATGATGATCAAACAGCATGGGGATACTGCTTGGTGGGATACTTTGTTGGACGATTCCCAGGTAAAACTGCTTTATTACAAATGTGTGATAAATGGAGGGTCAAATACCATTACTTTGTTCATCAAAGTGGATGGCTCGTTTTCAAATTTGAAAACTCTAAGGACAAATCTCAAGTGCTTGAAGGAGGGCCATATTTTGTATATGGCAGACCATTGATGGTCAAAGATATACCATCATTCTTTGAATTTGATGATGGTGATATTAGCACTATGCCAGTTTAGGTAACGCTACCGGGGCTTCCATTGAATTTTTGGACACCCAATGCCTTGAGTAAAATTGCAACGAAGATTGGGCAACCGATCACTACGAATATGCTCACTACAACGAAGGAACGAATATCCTTTGCACGAATACTCGTTGAGGTTGATGCCTCAAAGGATCTGGTGCGTATAGTCCATATGAAGCTTCCAAATGGTAAAGTAAGGAGTCAAGTTGTTTATTATGAACATGAGCCTAAATTTTGTTCCACTTGCAAGAGTTTTGGACACAAAAAGGATGCTTGCAAAGTAAAATCTATTTCTGCTAATCATAAGCGAGAAACTTCTTCAAAGTACGTGGCAAAGAACACGGGTGTACAGAATGATGTACGTGATCAAGTCATTGATGGGGGCTCAGGTCAATTATGTACAGACGGTCTAAACAAGACTGGAGACTCAAGCACGAAATTAATTGAGCATACACCTACACAACATCTCAGAACATTGTAGGGGGTCTAACTCAGTTGCCCAATGACGATCAGAACATTAAACAGGCCAATGTGTTGGAAACTACTAGCACATCAACAGCTTTGATTGATCAAAATGAATTAGTATCAAATGAGGATGATGCGTCTTTCATAGAAGTGGGCAGGAAGAATAAACCAGCTCGGGAAACCAAAATTCAACTGGTGAGGAGAATTTCTCCCCAGCCTATCCCAAGTAATAAAGTGCTTGCAAGTAAGACATGAGCAGAATTTGAAATACCCATCTCACAAAGCACTACTACAGTTCTTGAAGTTCCAACATTGAAGGCAACAATGAAACGCTTATAGCAAAGCCAACTATGCAACCCGCCAAACCAAAGAAGGATAATAAGAGGGGTAATGCCCTCTTTACATCATCATGAAGATTGCATCGATCGTGGAATATTAGGGGTTTCAACGAGCCCCTAAAACAGAATGGGGTCCACTACCTTATTAAGCAACAATGTATTGATATTATTGGAATGTTGGAGACGAAAGTCAACCAACAGAGTTTAGCCAAAATCATGAAGAATAAATTCGATGGGTGGAGACATACCCATAACTTTCTTTCACATAGAGCAAGCAGAATCTTGGTGTTATGGGACCAGGCAAAAGTAAACCTTCGTGTTTTGGAAGCTGTCCCCCAGGTTATACATTGCGAAGTAACCTGTAAGGTAACTTGTATCACATTCCGTTTAAATTTTGTCTATGGTTTCTATTCTATTGTTACTCGAAGGACTTTATGGAGTAACTTCATTGAGTTTGGAGATGCATGTACATTACCATGGATGATCATGGGCGATTTTAATAATGTACTTCGTCATGATGAACGATGTAATGGAGTGGAAGTTACTCCATATGAGATTAGGGACTTTGCAGATTGTTGTTTGAATGCAGGTCTTACTGACTTGAGATCTATTGGATGCTTCTATATCTTCAATCTGGAGCAAGATCGATAGAGCTATGGTCAATGAACTTTGGCAATAATCAGGAATTCAAGCCTTAGCAGATTTCCAACCTGCTGGCTGTCTATCTGATCATTCCCCATGCATTGTTTCACTTCTACAGGAAGGTGGCCATCGAATGAGACATTTTAAATTCTTCAATATGTGGACATCTCATTCAGAATTCCAGAATGTAGTGTCCTCAAATTGGAATCACTATATAAATGGCACGAAGCAGTTTACTCTGTGTAAAAAGCTACAGAGACTAAAGGAACCATTGAAGCAGCTTAATACAAAGCATTTTGTCCACATTTCTGTCCGAGCTAAAAAAGCTAAAAATAATCTTCAGGATGCTCAAATGGAATTGTATGATAATCCAACAAATATTGAGCTGCAAAGAAAGGTTGCATCTCTTCGAAAACAAGTCGTAGGTATTTGTGATGCAGAGAGAAGCTTTTACTACCAACAAGTCAAGTGCACATACTTGAGCAAGAGTCATAAATGTACGAAATTCTTTCACTCTTTGGTTAAAAGAAATGCAAAGCGAAATTTCATTGCTAATATAACCAAGGAGGATGGAAATCTAACTAATTCCCATACAGAGGTGGCAACTGAGTTCATTGGATACTATCAACAATTGCTGGGAACAAATATTACATGTCATGCCATCGATAGTAATATTTTGGCTGAAGGGCCATTACTCTCTCCACAACATTCTAAATCCCTTGCTAGGGATATTTCTTTGGAAGAGATTAAGGATGCTTTGTTTAACATTGGGGATGATAAATCCCCAGGACCAGATGGATACACTTCACAATTTTTCAAGAGAGCATGAGAGACAGTCGGCGGTGACTTTGTTGATGCTATCACTGAATTTTTGAGATCCAGCTCAATGCTTAAACAAATAAATCACACCGTCATAGCCTTGATTCCGAAGGACAGCCACTCACCTACAGTTGGGGACTTCAGGCCTATTTCATGCTGCAATGTTGTTTACAAGGCGATTACAAAAATCCTGTCAAACAGATTGGCTCATATTCTTGGTTCTATCATTGACCAAGCGCAGACAACTTTTGTTGAGGGGAGGAGCATGGTTGAGAATGTACATCCTGCATAGGAATTATTAAGGCAATACAACAGGAAAAGATTATCTCCAAGATGCCTCTTTAAAATTGATCTCTGAAAGGCGTATGACTCCATCAATTGGGAATTTCTGAAGTCAGTTTTGGAGGGACTGGGATTTCCACACAGATTTGTTGAGTGGGTGATGGCTTGCATCTCAACACCATCATTCTCTATTGCAATCAATGGCAGCACACATGGGTTTTTCAAAGGAAAAAGGGGTCTACGACAAGGGGATCCTTTATCACCATTCTTATTCGTGATATGCCTCGAATACTTTTCAAGATCCCTAAAAGCAGCTACAACCAATACCGAATTCAATTATCATCCGAAGTGTGGGAACTTGAAAATCACACACTTGGCTTTCGCGGATGATTTGATGTTGTTTACTAGAGGAGACGTTACTTCTATGTGCATCATGATGGATTGTTTAAATAAATTTGGCGACTATTCAGGGCTTCGAATGAACGCAAACAAATCTAACATATTCACTGCTAGAATTCATGGCCAAGAATTGGATGAAATCCAAGAGTTAATGAACATGCCGAAAGGTTCTACGTCATTCAGATATCTGGGTATTCCCTTGGTTGCAGAAAAATTGAAAGTCATTCACTATGCTCCTTTCTTAGACAAAATCGCTGCATACATACATGTATGGACGAGAACATCTTTATCTTATGCAGGCAGGGCTGAACTGGTGCGATCAGTTCTACAAGGAGTTGAATGTTTTTGGCTCTATATATTTCCGATCCAAGCTGAAGTAACTTTGAGGATTACACGTCTCTGTAGGAATTTTCTTTGGAATTTCAAAAAGTCGCTTGTTGTATGGCCTGATGTCTGTCTCCCCAAAAGTGAAGGGGGATTGGGATTTAGAGACGTAAAGTGCTGAAATAATGCACTTGTAGCCAAATCAGTCTGGAACATACATGCCAAGAAAGATACACTTTGGGTGCAGTGGATCAATCATGTTTATCTCAGAGGGACATCTATATGGGAAAAGTCTCCGAAGAAGGATGATTCTCCATTACTCAAGAAGTTACTGTCCATTGTGAAGTACCTGAAAGATACAGAGGATCATCTCATGCAACATGCCAAAAACTCTCAGAATGAATCCATGGTGATAATATAAGCATTGCCAAAGCTTATGATTATTTCCGACCGAAGGGCACACCGGCTATATGGGCAAAGGTTGTTTGGAATTCGTGCATTACTCCAAAACATTCCTTTATCCTATGGCTTTGTGCAAAAAATAAGATCTTGACCAAAGATCGACTAGCATACATGGAGATTGATAATAGGTGTGTGTTTTGCCAAAATGCACCTAAATCAGTCCAACACCTTTTCTTCCAATGTGGCATGAGCATGGATATTTGGAGACAGATTAAAGATTGGATCGGGATCACTAGGTCCATGTCTACAATACCGAGTGCTCTGAAATGGATCAAGAAGGAACACGTGGAACATCTTGGCAATCTAAGGCCAAGAAAGTTGCACTTGCAATCACAATATATCATATCTGGACAGCAAGAAATCGAAAGATCTTTGAAGACCTACATCCTCATCCCTACAGCACAGTTCAACGAATAAAGACACATGTATACAAAGTTATGTTTACTTTGTATCCTCATGTTTTGTATCATTATGAGTATCTAGCACACGGCAATTAGACTGATATTTATGGGTGTGCGTTCTAAAGTTTGTAAATATGGATATGTCCGGTGTACTTGTTCATATCTTTTGATCGTTATAAAATTTCATTTACTTGATAAAAAAAAAAAAAGAATTCTCAAACACCAATCATCCATTCAATTCTCAGTCTATGTAGGTCACTCAGATACACGTAAAAGTTTCAAAATACAAACAATAATACAATTTCCCAAGCACCACACGTTTTCACTAAAAAGAAAAAAGAGAGTATCTTTCCTGCATATTTAAACACGTAGAGACAATTTGGATCTTGAATTGCTTTACTCTCTTCACTCTCAGTCTCTTTCGCTAACTCTAAGAGAAACAATTATCTTAGAACCCTTCATTTTAAGCGGATAAATTGGTCTGTTTCTTCACGGATCCAAGAGTGCAAAAAGCTTGGTAAATATGGGTTTCTTGAATATGTATTTGGTTAATTTCTACTTTGGTTTATGGGCAATAGGGCTGTGTGTATTTGTATTTTTAGCTCTGTTTATAGCTGTATTTTTCAGCATTTTCTAGCCGTGGCTGATCTATGCATTTCTTGAGAATTTGTTATATAATTATGTGGGTTATGTAATTTTACCCAGTTTAGCCAGATTTATGCTCTGAATCTTTATAATTTCCCCCAAATCCGATCTGTTTTTATTTATAATGTAATTTTACCATAACTTTGTGCCTGTTTTCTCTTATATGTTGCAAAACTCGAAAATTTCTTGAGTTGCTTATACTCCCCCCCTCTTTTTGGCCTACATTTTGTTTAGATTCAGTAAATTTTGATTTTCAGCTTATATGTTTCTTCGTAATGTTCCAAGGATTCGGTATTAAATTAATGAAATTGAAGGGAATAGACCATTTTGGTTAATGTAGTATTGAATTTACAGTGGAAGTGTTAAAATTGTACCAAGTTTAGCTTCTTGATTTTCTTGATCATCTTATCAGGAAAGTAGCTAAGGATACATGGTAGATGGGGGCGACATTCATCGCTGGGACGAACTAATACCCGATACACTTGGGCTAATATTCAAGAATCTCTCTCTTTGTGAGGTACTGACGGTGGTACCTAGAGTTTGCAAGTCATGGAAAAGAGCAGTGATGGGGCCTTATTGTTGGCTAGATATAGACGTTGAAGAGTGGAGCTGTAACTGCAAGCCTGAAATTGTCGCCCGAATGGTTCGACTGTTGATTCGTAGAAGCTGTGGCCCCGTAAACTTTGTGTTTCCGGCCTCTCCGGGGATGAAAGCATTTTGTTCATTGCAAACCAGTAAGTATCATGTGAACTCATTGCTTTTCGACATTTATTGATTTCCTGGGATTTACATTAGAGTACTATCTACTCATCATAGTCTAATTATTGAACTTAGGTTCAAATTCTAGAAAGGTTTGAGTAATCTTTGACAGGGTTTTAGAGATTGTTAATCTGGACTTCACATTTTGAATTATGTTCTATTGATTATGTTTTGGTTTCAAGTGCCAAATATTTACAGACATTGCGACTGCCAAGTAGTGAAATAAATGATTTGATCGTGGAAAAGGTTGCCGGCATGCCATCCACTATTACAGTTTTAGATTTGAGTTACTGCAGCAGTATAGGAGCTCAAGCTCTTGAAGCAATAGGGCGGCATTGTAAATTTCTTACTAGTTTGCGGCGAATAATGCACCCACTGGAGGTGATCGACAAGCTTTCCCAAGATGATGAAGCCCTTGCCATTGCTAATACAATGCCCCAACTCAGGCAACTTGAGATCGCCTACTTGCTTGTCAATACGGCAAGCGTGATTGAGATTCTTAAAAACTGCAAACAGCTTGAGTTACTAGATGTACGAGGTTGTTGGAATGTGAACTTGGACGAGGAATTTGTGAAAATTTTCCCGGATTTGAAGGTGGTTGGGCCCCTAGTTGTGGATTGTTATGATATGACTGGCTGGGATAATTGCTCGGATTATTCAAGCACTTCCGGTTACCTAGCCTGGGATTTTGTGGCATGGGAGGTTGATGATGAGATGTTGGATGACTTTTGGGAAGATGAACATCCTGTGGAGGATGTAGAAATGTGGTTTTACGATGATGTTAATGCTGTAGATGAGGGGTACGACAGGCCTCAATCTCCTTGAGATACGAATAGTAGACGTTGTATTTGTTCCTACTGTTCTTCCCTCTCTGTTGTATGCTACTTGAGCTTGCTACAAGTCCATATGCTGCTCTCTGTAATATAACTATGTACGAATTTGGTCATGTATCTTGCAAATAATCAAATCAGAGATACTTTCTATTTGTGACTTCGACTATTTTAGCGTTTGTTTGGCAAACTTCTTTGAAAATCATTTTTCCTCAAATATTACTTTCAACCACATTCTCCCAATAAAATAATATTTCACGGTGAACCGGTCTAACGTACATAGTAGCAAGTATGGTGCACAGCAAGGCTGATATTTGACGGTTTTCCCCTTTGAGAGAGCATTAAGCCCCGTTTGATCTACATTATTATCTCATTAAAATGAAAAATATGATCGTTATCCATCACATCAACATTTAAATTCAAATTTTCTATCTCTTGTGTGGGCTCCAATAACGGCTATATTTTTCATTCTCATTCTACAATAATTTGAATGGGTTGCAGCCGTCCTAGGCCCTGTTTGAGCCATATTTTTTCCTCACTAAAATGAAAAATATGACCGTTATCCATCACATCAACATTTAAATTCAAATTTTCTATCTCTTGTGTGGACCCCAATAATGGCTATATTTTTCTTTCTCATTCTACAATAATTTGGCTCAAACAAGGTCAAAAGTTTATCAGCAACATGGAAAAAAAGAGCTAACTTCAGAATATCCTGAGTTTAAGATTAATACTACTCAGTGTTGGGTAAGTGGGCATTACAGTAAACAAAATTTTAGTCTATTTTTCTTCAATAATACTTTGAACAAATATGTTGTAAAACAATGGTTGTAATTGGCAAGGCATACAAATGGGGACTTGTGATGACACAGAAGTCCCCCACCAAAGAAAAGTTTTGCAAACCCATTTATGGCATGTTTAGTTCGTATTAGTGGTCGACATTGAATAGTATAGTGAACAAAATATTGACTTCTTTTTCTTTGTCAATCGTATCGCATACTGTTCAGTTTAACATACAAAATATACCGTAACATGTGCACACCGCTGGGAAATTTCATTTTCCCCTCTTCATAACAAAGAAATGATTAATGCAACTAATAATAGTATTTGGCACAAGAATATATATCTCCAGCTAAATGAAAATAACTTGACTTTTATAATTAATATTGATCAAAATTTATAGCTCCTGTTTTTAGTAATTATGGATTTCAAATTTGGCCAAATTCATAATGTTCAATATAATTCTACAAGGAAAGTCTGACATGTCACAGCAGTTTTACACAACATATATCAAAATACACCAAAATCAATTTATTGTTACAAATACAGTGGCTTCTTTCAAATATCAAGAAAATCTTTAATTTCATTTCCATCTTTCCTTCTCCACAAGTAATCGTGTGTCAACCAACGGGAGCGAGCATTTTAATCTCGTTAGTAGTCGAATTTCAAGCATAAAAGTCTAACACCAAAATACTAATGATCTGACGCCTACACTCCCAGACAATGAGAACTTGAGTCCAGGTTTCTACTTTCTGCTGAATATCTAGGCTCTATCATTGTTTGAGATGCCAGAAAGTCTCTACTTTCTGTTGAAAATCTAGGCTCAATCATTGCTGGCTTCCTTCTGCCTGGCCAAAGTTTGGAGTTGATTTGTTTCAAAATGCGATGATCCGTCGACTGCTAAATTTGAGGCGTCCGATGTATTCTGATTTTGATTTGTTACACGTTTACTCTCCCACACCTTCCCCGTTTTCCCAATTGCAAGAATGAGTTCAAGCTGTTTTTGTTGCTGCTCCTACATTGAACTCAAATGCGTAATAGACACCACATTAGCGATTACAACCCATAAATTTTAAAGGGAATATGGTACTTGTAATTATCAATAAAACAGGCAAAATAAAGATTGCTCAAGTAATGATGCTGAAACTATATCTGAGCAATTTTAGAACAGGTTCCCCAAGAATGATTATGACACAAGGTCTCAATGCAAAAGGTTTTACATTTATTGGTTTTTTTAAGGGTAGGGGCTACAATAATCTTTTTCCACCACTGCATTAGGTTCATTATCAGACCTAGATCTACTCGAAGATTAAAACCATTACATCTTAGCAACCACTCAATGCACAAAATAAGAAAACGGCATCATTTTGTCAATTTCTTTCAGCTAGACTACAGAAATCTGCAAGCGAGCTAACAGTTTTTGGTAATCTAAACAGTCTAAAGTAACTTCTTTCAATTTGACAGACCTCAGAAAAATTGCTGAAAATGTAATCAACCTAGCACTCACATGTTCAACATTTAAAAAGTAAAAGAATGCGAGATTATTGTGATTGTTTGAGAAGCCAGAATAAGAAGTTTTCAACTTTCAAAGCATCAAACGTCATTTCCCAGTAAGAACAAAAAGGAAAGAACTAGAAAAACAAAAGGCTATACATGCCAAAATAAAATATGATCATTTGCCTAGTGCCAATGAATACACGAGCAGATTGTAAAGGAGCTAGCTTTGACCAATTACCAAGGGAAGCTGCATAGAAACATCAAAATGTCCTGATCTTGTAGGAACAAAGTTAACAGACCCTTGCCGGAAGGTTTATATCTTAGGCAACAAGTGATATATCTATGAGCTTTCCCACAGAAGATTAAAGCACAAATCCTTCTGATAGGACATCTCTGAATTATACAAACTCACTATAAAACTCCTTCCAGAATGTTGGTTAGATTAATCAAGATAAAAGAAGATTAGGGGGTTGATTACTGTGTCTAAATGAAACTGTCTCCCTGGTTGCTGGCAAATTGTCACCAAATCAGTAAGGCTGTCAATTTTATGAAGCACCATCCATATCTTTGAATGGGCTACGCCTGTCAAAACTATTTTAAAAAACTATCCAATATGGTTGGTTCCATGGTATGGATTCAATGATTTGAGAGAGGACAAAGGGGACTATCAATTTCATTCTTTCCTCCAAACCACGAAAGACAAGTAAAATTATCCTGTGCCATTGTTAAGATGTAAGTGCCAACACTTGAGGTCATTGTATGAGGCATTTAAAAGTCAAAACACATGCTGCCTGTTAACATCAGAAAAAAGGTACCATGTTGAGGCTAGGGTCTTTTTGCTTTTCCTAATTTTAACATCTGCCCCCTCCCACAAATATCTTGTGGAAGCAGGACTCCTATAGAAAATGTGATCATATAAATGCTACAAAATACTAGATAGAAATGCTTGGTTATAGAATTATAGGGATCTAAAGGTAATGGTTTTTGTCATTCATCATATCCTAAACGAAGTGCCTGGAATCATAGGGTGGTTCTCTTTTACTCTTTAAACCAGGGAAGTATTTAAATCAGGAATTTGAAGAGAAAAGAACAAGGAAAGATTGACTATAAGCCGTGGAACCTGTACTTGGTTGCAGTTCAATAAGTTAGAGAGGAAAATCTATTTCCAAGATAAGATACGATAACTTTATATATATCAACTATAAAACTGATATTTGATAAAAGTATGAGAAAGATGTTCCAAAGTCCAATTTCTCCTTCTTGGACATATCAAAACTTTTAAGACCATCAAATCTGATTTTCGAATATTGTTGAAAGCATAAATTCTTGAATATATGCTAACTTCTCCTTTTATATTGAACTAACCATTTTCATTGCCTATATCCTGTTACCCTAATTCTACACGCAAAGTTAATAATTTTATTCAGGTCTACTTCTAATTCAATTATAAGACAATAATGAACAAATACATAAAATTAGTATCTTTCAACAGCCAGCGGTAGGGATGAAACCATACAAATATGATTACTGTAAAATATCTGCCTATTTCAATTAATGAACCAAAATATTTTCATACGATGCTAAGTTATGTAGACAGCTATTGCCAATTATATACTCCAAGATTAAAGTAATAAATTAAGTAAAATTGAATGTTTAAAAAATGATTCAACTGAAAAAAGATTCAAGACACACACACACACACACACAGAGCTCACATGAGCTGACCAAACCTCTATTTAGCAGAGATCTATGGCTACACACTAGTGTCACCTATGACCCGATGACGACAGTAGTTTGACATTGTGACTCGCAACAAACGATTATGGCTCTGATACCAGAATAGGCACAGGCAAGGGGACGGTTGTGAAAGAAGGAAATTGATAGTAAAAAACAGAGAGATCATTTTGAAATTGAAGAATTTTATTGATAACAACAAATTTTGAGATACAGATCTTGAAATATAATTTTGATAAAGAAAGATAAAAATTACAAGAATTCTTAAATTTTCTTGAAGGTGAATATCTCCTGCTATTTCACACTTAAGGAAAACAAATGATGTCTCCCTCCATTTATAGCTAAAATATTCGGACTCAAAACAATCTTGAATTGAATTGGAGAATCTTACACAGTTGCTCCACATGCTTGTATCACTTTTCACTTTGATAAAGAAAGATAAAAATTACAAGAATTCTTAAACTTTCTTGAACGTGAATATCTCACACTATTTCACACTTGAGGAAAACAAATGACGTCTCCCTCCATTTAAAACTGAAATATTCGATCTTGAAACAATCTTGAATTGAATTGGAGAATCTTGAACAGATGCTCCACTTGATTGTATCACTTTTCACTCTGTCTACTACTTGTCTGTCTTCTTTTGAAAAATCGAAAAATTATTGTACTTCATTCTCGATTTTTTAAAAAGTTGATACCTTTATTAACGAGTTTAATAAAGTTGTTTGTCATTTCTTGAGTGTCGACAAGGTTAGTAAAAATAATTTATTTACTGGCAGACACATCCATAGAGGCTTCCTCTAGTTCTCAAAATACTACACTTGCCTCAAAATTCCTCCAAAAACCTACTCAAACAACCTTAGAAAACAAGCCCTCAAATTACCGAAAAGCTCTTCAAATTGGTTCAGGAAAACTTCCAGAAGTTAACCGTCAAAAATCTTTTTCATATTTTACAAAATCAAATCATTTGCCTCTCTTTGAAATGGAAACTTCATGGGCTCAAAAATATTCTTCCTTAGAAGAACATCTTCAAGACGTTTTTCCTCCGAACTTCCATTTCCTTCCAACAAATATCAAAAAGTTACAAGAGTATTTTGAAGCGATTCTCATTAAAATAGGATCTGTGTTTATTACTCACACTCCAAACAACAAAAAACCCTAACATATTGATTTTTCAAAATTATCTATCCAAATGGTATGGTCTTATGAAGACCAGGGACTGCACCATTGGGAAGACAAACGAATAAATATTTCAAAAACAAATTCATTCGAATCAAAATTCAATTATTTTGATTATAAAGAGGTGTGGTTCAGTGTTTTCTATATAGACTAGTATCTCATTCTTGGTTTATACTTTTTCATTAAAATTGCCCATCAAATTTTTCAAAATGGTTTCAAACTTGGTTCGAATATTTTGAACTTGATGAGACGATTTTACCCAGTCTTATTCATCAAGGTTTCGAACATTTCAAAAGTGAAGCAAAAGCATTTTTAAAGCATCAAGAAAATCTTTTATTTCAATTCGCGCTCAACCTCAAAATTTCGTGGATTTTCTGTTGGGACTTCCACTTAATTCAAGGATAGAATCCTCCAGAATTCAAAGAATATAACGTCAAAAAAATTGTTCGACATTTCAAAATTAAATGGTGGTCAAAATTCCATAAAACAAATTGCTGTCCCAAAGCAGTTAATTCATGGATTCAAGAACAAAGAAATTTCAGCATTCCAAAATTATCAAAAAAAGAAATTGATAAAAAGCCGATTTTCTTTCTGAAAAATAAAGATTAATTACAATGTTCTACACCAGAAGAACTTCAAGTTGTCTATGACAAAATTGCAGCCCTTGTAAAGGCTTCATCAAAGAAATCAAATTCAAAGTATTTTGCTTTAGATTCAGAAGATTATGAACAAAGCAACGAAGATATGTACTTTGATTATAATATTGATAACTTAATCGAAGAAGAAACTCAAAGAAATTCAAAATGACTACATAGACCCAGTTTTCTTGACAAACTTAAAGAATACATGGATCAAAAATCAAAAGAAATATTTTTCAGAATGTGCCTGCCGGCAAATAAATTATTCTTACTAGCCTTGCCGGTACTCAAGAAATGACGAGCAACTTTATTAAAGTCACTTTAATAAAGGTATCAGCTTTTCAAAAAGTCGGGAAGGAAGGACAACAATTTTTCAAAAGAAGACAGAGTGGCAAACAAAGTGAAAAGTGATACAATCCAGTGGAGCAACTATTCAAGATTCTCCATTTCAATTCAAAATTGTTTCAAGTCTGGATATTTCATCCATAAATGGAGGGAAACATCATTTGTTTTCCTTAAGTGTGAAATAGAGGGAGATATTCACCTTCAAGAAAGTTTAAGAATTCTTGTAATTTTTATCTTTCTTTATCAAAATTATATTTCAAGATATGTATCAACAAATTCTGCAAAGCTATAAGAATTCATCTTTAAAGGGCCAACTTGGACAGAAGTTCTAAATGAAGAAAGGGAATGTGTGGAAACATTCACAAAATAAAGGTTCTTGTCTTGATCTAAACATGTCTCTAGGATTTAGTGGTCTAAGAAGGACGAACTTGGGGTAATTTTTCTATAAATGATTAATTTTAGAAGTATCTTTCTATCACATCAACAAAATGGTAAAATAGGAAGTAACTTCTTTCCTGGCCACTAAATGACCTAGTAAACTGAGATAAACCTGGTTCAGTTGAAGGGCTCCTTGTATGCTTCACCCACATCAAGCAGTTAATAGAATGATCAAATTTTTGACACATGAAGTGATAATATTTTAGTTTTGAACAACATCCAACAGCGATCAGCATCTTTTCTTAATTCAGGAGTTCAATATGACAATATCTACCTGCATAGCCAGCAGAACCTTTTGAATTTCACTGAGCTCCTTCTCCAGAATGTCTCCGTGCACCGACAATGATTGAATGGCCTCAGAGTTCTTCTGGGCCAATACTGCACTCTGTATATGACAAGCAGAAATTTAAGTCCCAGAATGTTTGAAGATCCCTATGGGCCTAAACAGATCCCCCAGGTCTGAACCCCAGAAAAAACAGAACATGCATGCAAATGAGTTGTCGACTACAAGAGTAATCAACAAACTAAAGATCTATTTTATAGGGAAGAAATTCAATCTTCAGCCCTTCAAAAGGGCAGAACTTTTCAGAGGTCATAGGCAACATATTTGGTTTCTTCTAAATAGGACTTATTTGGGTTATTTTTGTTAGTAGAAACGTGATTGTACCAACTCAGCCAGTAATTCTTATTTTGTTGAAGTGAACTTTTGGTTTTGAAGCAAATACAACTCATCAAATGAATGACTACCAAAAAACCAAATGCGTTGCAATTTCTATAATGTAATTCATACTTATGGTGTGTTTGAGCGACATTATTTTAGAAAAATATATTTTGAAATAGTAGATTGAAGGAGAATGTATGGTTGAAAAAGAAGGAAAAGTTATTGATATGATGAAAAATATTATTTTATTGAAAAATGTGTGGTTGAAAGTGAGTAGAAGAATAAGAATGAAAATTTTAATATGTACCAAAGAGAGGCTTAATCTTCTAGTGAGAGTACCCCAAAATTCTTCAAAAATTTAAGAGAACGTTTTGAAAACTTGAAAAAGTTTCCAATTTTTTATGTTTAGCAACCTCTTGGAAAACTCTAGGGAAAATCAGAAGAATTTTAGGAAAACTTTGAAAATATTATGTTCCAAATTGTATAACCTCACTAAACTACTAACTTTAAACAAAACAAAATATGCCAGGAATTAGATCCATCAAAATAATGTAAAAAATGGTGTTTTGAGAAAGTGTAAAAGGCTTACATTGAATTTATCTAGAGAGAGAAACCAAATGGAAGAACGACTTCCAAAGAAGAGAAGAAGACAGAAAATAAGGCAAAAAACATGAAGGGAAGAGACAATATCACAATCAAGTTACCACCAATTTGCATATAACTTGTATCAACAAAAGAAAATGTGAATAAATTAATGGTCATTACTTCCTATAATTTCTAAAGTACCTATTGGCTTTAAAGTCTTATCAATTCAATCTTTACAAACAACAATAATAAATTCAATTATAATTTCAATTTCAATATTTATTTTGAACATAATGTAGTCGGTGGAGGCAAATATTCCTGTTTAATAGAATAATGTTTGAAATTGTCAAATTTTATCTCGATGAACTCTATGGAAGAAATTTGTTTACTGATAATAACAATAGTGATCAAGACATTACTGTTGATGATGATCTAAGTGAAGTTGATGCAAATTAATTTGAGAACTTGGAACCTCTAGAACAACCTGAGTAACTTACAGATCGTACGGACTAACAAGAAACAAATAGACGATTAGACTTGACAAAGGAGAGGAACAACAAGAGAAAACATGTATTAGATTGTGAAAAATACGTCTTCTGTTATTATTTATGCGGGTTAATGAGAAAAATGAGAGAAGCTAATAATAAATGACGCATAGTTGACTGACCATTTACGGAAAACCTTATTCAGGTTCCATTTCCTAATAACCAATTGCAAACCTCTTGAATTATAAGAGTTACTTATTTAAACCACCCATCAACTTGTCAAGTTCAATTTAGCAATCCATCAATTCCCAAAACACAATCACACACTTAAATTAAGAATGTAGTAACTCATCATTCTATAAAACAAGAGGCCATATAATATAAAACTTAGCTGCATATATATATAAAGAGAAGCTCTTTTAATGAGAAAAAAAGATAAGCATAAGCTAGATTTTTCATTTAAGAGTTCATCCTATCTATATCCCCAAAATTTATCCAGACAAATCATATTCCTAATTGTATTGCATTTCCCTAACCAATATCATAAATGATTTACAAACTGAATACCAAAAAGAACAAGAACTACAAAAACATCAAAAATTACCTCAGCAATGGGCTCTTTGAGAGCCTTTCGGTTGACCCGAAACCGAATTCCGAGCTTCTCCAGCTGCCTAGACAAAACCCGAATAATTGTCACCAAGTTTCGCAAATCCTCCTCCACTTTCTCCACCCTCTCCAACAAATTAACCCCAGAAGCAGAAGCCCTCGATAATCCAACTCCACAAATCCTCCTCCATTGCCGCCGCCTTATCACAGCTCCGACCACCACTCCACTTACCAAAACCACACAGTGCCACACCAAAACCTTGCTCCCGAGCCACCCTACAACCCCCTTCTGCGTCCCATAGATAACCGCAATGTATATCGAACTCACAGCCGAGGATGCAAGGCAAAGAAATTCAAGAATTGAAAGAAGTGCATCCAAATTATACTCACCGCTGATGCTTCCGTTACTGTTATCTTGCTTCCGTGCTGTTTCAAGTGAATCTTGAAATGATGCTTTGACTTTTCTAACGTACGAAAGGTGATTGTGGGTAAGGAAATTTTGGGAATTTGGGAAACGGATTTTCGAATTCGGGATTAAACATGCGAAATTGGAGGATTTTAAGAAATGCGTTCGCGGAAGAATGGTATGAGATGACCTAGGATTCTTGTTCGTGAAAAGGGTTTGAAACGTAAGGGACATTGTTTCTTCCTAGAGTAAAATTGATCGTTTGGTTGATGTGCGTCGGGTTGTTTGGATTGTAAAGAATTTCATGGTTTTGGATCTAGTAAAATTTCATGATTGTGAAGCTGAAATGCTAACTGAGGCAGATGTGCGCGCGAACCGGAGAAGCGGTGGAGTGGGGGATTAGGGGTAGGGTACGTTTCGATGAGCTCAACGGTTGGCGGCTTGGCGCCGGGGAAAGAGATTGTATCATTGTAACAAAAATGGGAAAAGCCAAAGGTCCCGGCTCAATGACCGGGACCTATAGCACGGTTCAACAAAAATTGTGACACAACAATAAAGTCACGTCTGGTGAGGAAATTTTAATCAAAATTAGGGGGTGTGTTTGAGCCACATTATTTTAGAAAAATGTATTCTTGAATAATAAATTGATGGAGATTATGTGGTTAAAAAAAAAAATTATTGATGTGGTGAAAAATATTATTTTATTGAAGAATGTGTTGTTGAAAATGACTAAAAAAATGATACTGAAAATTTTAATGTGTACCAAACAGGGGCTAAAGTCAATAATTAATTTTAATTACATATTTCATGAAATTCACAACATTTCACCACATATTTCTTCAATTTTTCTCAAAATTTTAATAAAAATCTGAATTTTAATCATCACCGAATAAAAACCTAATAAAAATTTGACTTTAATTCCCACTAAACAAAGTTAGCCCCTGTTTGAGCCACCTTTTTTGAAAATGAGAATGAAAAATATAGTCGTTATTGGAGCCCCACAAGAGATAGAAAATTTGAATTTAAATGTTGATGTGATGGATAACGGTCATATTTTTCATTTTACTAAGAAAAAAATATGGCTCAAACGGGGCCTAACTTTACTTATGGTTATTGAAGTTCTAATAAGATTTTCAAATTTGATCATTAGAGTATCTTCATGACTTATAAGAGCATTTTAAACATAAAATACTTCATATTTAAAGAGTCAATCCTTATATTTCAATAGACTTTTTAAATTAACATTTTAATTTAGAAAGTGGATTTTAAACTCGCACTCTATGATTAAATCCATTAAAAATATTTTAATTTTCAATAGAGTAAAATAATATAATGATTTAGAGAAATTTTAGGCACTCCAACGGAATCCGTATAATTTAACACTCAATTTTACTATTCCCAAATATTCATTGTTTTTTCTTATCTTTTATTTTCACCAAATTTCTCTAAATCATTATATTA